>KB644826.1:0-76428 GCA_000347475.1 Penicillium paxilli ATCC 26601
CCATGAACCCAACCCATCATGATGCCCAACCCGCCTTTTCACTTTGCCGATCCCACCGGTTCGTCGGACCTACGATATCATCGGAAAGGATCAGCCGTTGATCAGGGGAGGTGCAGACTGTTGCGTGCTGCCGTGCCACTCGGCCTGTGGCTGTTCCCTTTGTACAATACTCCATAGGTACATGACAGTATGCACACATGCTGCGTTCAGGCCATGTTCCGCCTGGAAATTTCGATTGTCTCACTACACGCACTGTGATTTGCCGGGGAGGGACAACGGATTTCCTGTTCCTGACCCCCCTTTGCATGCGGGTGGAGAGCGGCTTTCTTCTAATATCCAGTCACAGTGGACAGAACTGTTTTTAGCTCGCCTCTCTCTCTTTCTTTTATTCCCTCTCTGTGTGTCTCTCATCTCGCCGCGGATGGAGAAAGACCCGAATGGAGCTTCCTCCGCACTATTGGCAACTCATCCATGGGATTAGGTGAATCGTACTCCGTATGCTCAAAATAGCTGCTCTCGACTCCATTTCTCGCGCTTTAGCTCCCCACCCCGTGCACTACCACTGATCTTGGTCATTGCCGACGGGGCAAAAAATTCAGCCTCTTCGCATCGGATATCTTCCTTCCCAGACTAGCGTTGAATCGAGATCGCGCCGTTGGAGCCTACCATTGACTATGTAGGTATGCATGCATCTGTGCTTTGCACTTGCGCAGGGACAACACACCGCTGAGGGGGATACCCTTGCAAACCGGTTTTCCGGTTTGTACGTGGGTCAGTGGTCCGAGTGTGGGAGAGATGCCACAACATTGCTGCTTAAGGGAATTTGTCCTTTCTTGGCTTACATGCAGGTACAGCGACAGTCCGCAGGTACGGACATTAAGCACGCCTTTGTAAGACTGTCATCCCAAATCCTCGGTCAGGCACCCCGCCGCGCCGGATAAATTTGCGAGGCTTTGAGGGAATACGAACCGTGGCAGCCAAGGCGTCAGCATAGCCCGGGTCCCGAAGGCTGTATTTTTGATGGCTTTGCATCCATCTAAGACATTTCAAATGGAATGTCATATCCGTCATTTTCTCTCATGGGTGCCAGTGGGAGCCATTGACAGAGCCTATGCATACATTTTCTGGCGCTTCTGCCAAGCTTGGCATCACACCAATCGCTTATCACATTAGGGTCGTGCACGCCGTACGCAGCGATACTAGCACATCGTATTATCTCCGAAGCGCCACCGATGTATGCACGAAGCCAGGCCCTGGAGACCAGTTGCGAGGTGACTTCTGGCGAGACCAAGCCTGTTACTCTTTCGATGGGGTTATTTCGGACGCTATTGCAAGGCTAATCCATCAAGTTATCATATCGCCCCCAATGATGGGTCCAGGTCCCTTCCAATTAGATTCCTTGGTTTTTGGGTATGTGTATGCATAATGGATTATTAGCGACCAACATTTCAAAGTTTGCAATGGTGATTAGAGCCTCACCGGATTGACCGGATTGTTCAATATTTGGACTCGGCCGGTATTGTGTCATAAGGCTCCGAGGGAGGCCCACGCAGGACCTCGCATCTTAAGAAATTGAACGCTAATGATGCCGCTGGATCGGTAATACATGTAGTAAAACTCTAGCCCTGTCCCTGTCCCTGTCCCTGTTCCTGTTCATACCCTTTGTGGGTTATGTACCTGACTTTCTAGTTATGGAGTCAAAAATCCACAACAGGATGACCAGGCTTTGACTTACCCATCCACCAATGATCTGGCTGGGTACGCTAAGAAGCCAAGAGGAACCTTGATTAATTACACCCAGAGCCACCACCAAACTCTACTTGTTTGTCCAGACTGTTCTCGAACGATCTTACAAATTGATCAAGGGCCCCTGTGGACCAGGCTGGTTCGAGAGGATCGAAAGGAAAATCTCCGAGAAAGATGCTTGATGATATCAAATTGGGTTCAACGTGCCCATCTAGAGAGTTTATTTTTGTCAATGAAAAGTGATAAGAGGATTTATTCAAGAGAGTTCACCATGCAGAGTCTGTAGGTATGGCCAACGGTAGCCACCTGGGCACTTCTTAAGATTAGCCCACGCCATAGGCAGCAACCGAAGGATCTCTTAAAGAGAAATCGAGATCCATGGACAAGTTTGCACTAACCAAAACTGCTATATGCTTTCTTAATGCGTAAGTGTCAATGCTATGGTGACTTTTTGCCAAGTTATGCCCAGATGTCAATTATTATCAATGGATGCAGCTGGCTACACTCTACCCCTGGAGGCACGAGGAACAAACGGTCTCTAGTCCCATTAAGAGCTTCTTTTACCCCTGAGTGACATTCAATCAAGGTTGTAGAAGACCCACGATATTCCTTGAGACTCCGAGTCGGATACCATACTACTTTCTTCTCTAACTGTGATCATGACATTGCTACTATCTCAGGCTGTTGCCAGGGGAAAAGAGCGACTAGCATGAGCCTCTATCTTTAGGTCTTCTTCAACTCTAGTAGTATTTTTGGATTAGTATCTCTAGAGGACGGAGCTTACTACTTCGCAGACTCACCTTCCTTCATATCTAGATGTGATATTCTGTTGCTACTCTAGATATACTAATCTTTACACTGCCTTTAGCAAAAGCCAGTTCAAGTTATTGCCCACAACTTATGCTCAGATGGAAATAAACCCCAGGGCGCGATATCTAGAATAAGTTGAAGATCTTCGTCGTGCACAGAATTAACAGTACTGCCAGTGCTAGTACTGGAGATACTAGAGGGAAATTTATCAATTCCAGTGATAATTAACTAGACTTAAAACGTGACAATGGTAGATGCACCAGGCACTAAAGATGACAGCGGATGAGATGACAGCGACAGAGAATTTGAAGAAATACATGGAGCAGGATGGCATACATGAAGGAAACTGATGGGTCCCGGAGGAGTCTGAAGTAATCGTCAAATGACCATGCACGAACAGAACAGCACTATTGCGAATCACGCACAAGTTCATACTCGGGAGAGTTTCCTGAGGTACTGGCCCGTATGCAGCGTTCCTCGACCACCCGACTCTCTTCCTCGATGTGGCATAGATTTGATCTCCGGCGATGATACTCGGTGAGGTTACTCCAGAGTCGTTGACCGTTGCTAGGAAATCTTCTTCCCAAGTTTGCCATGCCAGAGTATCCTGCGATGAGTAGGAATTCTTGGACGCCGCTTGAGACTGACAGCTCCTTCTGTGGTCTGTCAAGAAGCCTAATGCATACCCCCCACCATATCCCACCTAGAAAGGTGGTCGTATCTCTTGACTCGGCAATCAGGGGTACATGTGTGCTAGAAAAAATATGTAGCCATGTGCATTGAGTGAAGGAGTCTTTCAAGCCTTGTGGAATCGAAAAGCCTCTTCAAACACCCCTTTAGTATGAATCATAATCTTGGAAGAAATAATATGCGCCGTCCCTGGGCATCAGCAAGCTATGTTGAACTCTTGATAACATAGTAACGACCTCGGAAGACACCGAAGGAAGATTGGGTAGAGGGTAGAGTCAACACTGCAAACAGAAGTATCACCGAAGCCCATCGTTCGAAAAACTTGAAGGGCTTGAAGGACCTTTCGTTCCTTATCATAGTAGTATGAGAGCGCAAGCATATAGAGTATATCGTCTTTTTGTTTCCTGTGGTCCGTTTGCCCGATCCCTATCGACAAGTTCACGGACGATATGGCCGATGAAACTTGTGCAATGGATGTTCAGGACAGAAGTACCCCCTTTGCGGTGGAGAAGAGTTGTGTCTGCAACCGAGAAAAAGTAACAATCGCCCTCTTCTAAGATTTGGTCGCTCTGTTAGCAGTCAAACATGAACTAAGAGATAAACTTGAACTCACTTCAAACCGCTGGACACACTGGCACTTCACACACTCGAATTCACACAATGCACACAATGCACACAGTTCACAAATCAGTTCACGTCACTTCAAACCGCTGGACATGACTCGATATCGCCTGCCCTTTGTTTTGACGCCTCTTCTCCCTTCTACATTCCAACGAAACCTCTCTACAAGAGAAGCATTGCTTGGTGATGTCCTCCCGAAAGTGTGAACGATACTTGAACTCAGAGTCTCGTTGTTGCACTCCGCACATCGAAGACGATGTCGGTCGGAGCGCCAGGTTCCACGCTGACATTCTGTACTGAATGTATTTGAAGTTGTCCAGTACTAGATGTCTTGCGGGCCAGCACTGGAGAGAGATTGAGGCGCTTAACCTTACATAGAGCGATGTGGCCTTCGCATGCCACATCCGTTTTCACGAATAGAACTTGAAGTTACTATTGGGGCCCCGGGGGCAACTGGGCAATGTGACCGCTCATCACGATTTTCTCTTAACGTCCTGTAGTACCTGGACATTCAAGTTGGGATATGCAGTGGCCTCCGGGAGTGGGAATGCCTCTTCCACTATCAAATACTGGTATCGAGGTCGGAACTCCTTCATAGTATCGCGCGATGCTGTGCTTGCCATACATCCCATGGGAAGGACAACCCGGACTCTACCAATGATGTACTTTTGGTAGTTACCTAGCTGGACAGTGCCTTCTCCAAGCTTTTTTTTTTGGATTTGGCATGCTGTCAACTCTGAGTCAGGGCCCCGGGCTGGGCCACTTATCGCTGAAACCGACTTGGCAAGAAGGCCATTTTCTCGTTCATCGTTGATCTTTTGCTCATAGAAGAAGATTTTTTGGCGTTCCAGAACAGCTCGTTCCACCGGTGCCACAAACTCTCCGACTCTGATCACTTTGTCGTCTCGAGGTACGTTCTGACCGATTGACCATCCGAGTGCATTCCAATAGCTGCCACACAGCAGGTGGCCCATGATGGTTGGGAACCATGGTACTCCGTGTGCTTCAACTATGACGACCAGCGGGTCCAATGGAACTTTGATGGAAATTCGCGGCTTCCAGACTGGCAGGCAAGTGGGCTGGTTTCTGCTAAGTTGGAATGCATACTCTGGGCCATTTGCCGCTTCCAGGGAATTCAAGTTGCCAACTCCGACTGTCTTTTGATTATTCCATACCAAAGCGATCGGTCGGGATACGTCATCTGACCTTCGTCCAGGACACTATGAAACAGGGCGTTCTCAATCGCTATCTTTGAGCTAGATCCAACTTGCCATTTCACAACTAGGAAATGCAGAAACTTCTCACATCCATGAGGACTGTTACTATAGGCTCTGGATCCAAGAACCTCCGAGTATGCCCCGTGCATTGTCATGTCCGAGAAGGATCACCATACTGCTATTTGCTTCAGCACTGCTAAACAAGGTTTTGACGGAAATTCACTAGGCCATCAAGGTACGATACTGACATTGAGACAACAAATCCTTTCCATTCAGAAAGCCGCGGATCTTTGGAAGCTCTGGATTTTGCTTTGCATCTGCATTATCTGGTCGACTGTGATCTCGAGTGCTGTATAGAGCCCGAAGTCATCGGAAGATGCGGATGGGAAAAAAAGGGACAGGAAAGCGTCTTAGGGAAGGGAGGAATAAATACTACGATTAGGGAAGAGTGGATAGGATTAGGGAGAGCGAATCAGATTGTGGCAGGTGCCAACTGGAACAAAGACTCGGATAGGTAGGGCACATATTACATACCTAGTACTTAGGGTACGCAGGTAATGAGTATTAGAGGTTAGGCCAGAATCTCCACGAGTTATGAATGTTCAATTCTATGATTATTACTCAATTACTCCTTAGTACCCTACGAGTAGTGCAATTTAAATCAATTTTCACCGGACAGAGATTATTGAGCTAATTGTAATTATTATTGTTACATTGGGTGGTGAGAGTACCCTATAATAATGTGGCATAATAAGTTATTCCTGAAGGCCCATCTCAGTATCAGCATCAAGATCTGGCTCAACAAATGACAGCACCGAAATGCTTGAATCATCGCTGGACTCGTAGTCATCATCATCATCATATTCTTCGTCATCCTCTTCTGTGCCCTGCATGGCAGTAATGCGAGCTAGATGCCATTGGAGGTGGAGCAGCTCGAATGAAGGCAAGGGCTTGTCGATCGGATCATCGGTGGTCATCGTGAAGATCGTTCCCGACTGGATCGGAAGTTTTGTTGTGTTGTTCAAGATCATGATATTATCCCCAGGGGAGTCTCTGAGTTCATCCAGAAATCCTGGATTCGGATACAGATGCGTGGTGCCCGGCCAATCTGAACTATAGAAAGTCACCTCCAATTATATCTGGGTATATTCAATCATTTCATCGATGCTCTTTCTCTTCTCTGTACCACTGTGTACCAGTCGCAGAGTATTCTCGCGAATAGTACATTCTGGTACACGGTTGACAATTATCGGGTAGAAAGCAGCGTGAATGCCAGTGTATGTGCTAACTTAAACTTGCCGGTGCCTAAAGACTCCCGAGGTCGGAGTAGTAGTAGGACTGGTGCACAAGACACTGCCTTGAAGATGTCCGTCGCGGAGTTATGTTGACTACTGAAAAGTCTCCGGGAAGATGAAATTGCCAGTGGATGTGTGTCATGCAATGTTAGTACTACTACTTCAGCTTGGTGAATCGGATGAATACTTGAACAATATTTGTGGACTGACCCACCCTTGTAGTAGAACCCAATTTCATGACAAATACCTATTTACTACATACTAGTACTATTTAGAGGATTCAACCGAAGAGGATTCAACCGAAAATGAAACAAAAAGAAATCACGACCAGGGTCGTGGCCATATAGTACCAAAGGACCGCTCCAAATACAAAGGGGCTCAATAGCCGAAATCAAGTCAAAGGCAAGTCAGAATCTACAGTCCCGAAGAAAAATCTCGCTTTCATGTCCAATATCAGTGCGTCTTTATTTACTCGAACCAAGTGACGGTCTTGGTCTGCAGGAACTCGTCGTAGCCGTGGATTCCACCGAAGCGGCCGAAACCACTGCTCTTCCAGCCACCGTGGGGAAGAACGGGTTCGTCATGAACAGTCAAGGCGTTAATGTGTACAGCGCTGTGAGGGAGAAATCGATTAGTACGAATTCTTTTTTCAAAAGGGGTTGCAGGGTGGTTATCAAACATACCCAGCATCGATCTGCTTAGCCACACGAAGACCGCGGAACAGGTTGGTGGTGAACAGAGCGCTGGTCAGACCATACTCAGTATCGTTGGCCAGGGCGACGGCCTCTTCTTCGGTGTCGACGACATAGAGCGATACAGTCGGGCCGAAGGACTCGGTCTTATAGATGTCCATCTCCTTAGTAACTCCGTCGACAATGATAGGGCGCATGCTAGTGTCAATAGACTCGCTGGCGCCAGCATCACCGAACAGCAGGTTGGCACCTTGAGAAACGGCATCAGAGACAAGTTTCTTGTTCTTAGTGACGGCGGCGCTGTTGACCAAAAATGGAGCCGGGGCGTCTTTGCCGAAGATTTTCTCGGCGGTCTCTGCGAGCTTTTGCTTGAATTGGTCGGCGATCTTGCGCTGGACGACAATACGCTCTGTTGACATGCAAATTTGACCAGACTGTATTTTCATGTTAGTTTGTCTGGGTCTGATTGGGGCACCGGTATCTTCCAAATCTCAGGGAACACAGGGCACTTACGTGCATGAACGATCCAACCGCACAGTTCATGGCTGCCTTATCAAGATCTGCGTCGTCCAATACAACTGCGGAGGCCTTTCCACCCAGCTCGAGTAGGCAGGGCTTAATGTGCTTGCCGGCAGTGGAGGCGATGATCGAACCAACCAGGGTGCTACCGGTGAAGTTGACTTTGCGAACATATGGGTGGGCGATCAGGGCATTTGTGACGGCAGCGGCATCGGAGCTCTGGTGATAAATAACATTAAGAACGCCAGCAGGAAGGCCAGCCTGGCGGAAGACATCTCCCAAAGCCCAGAAGCACTTGGGCGAAAGCTCCGAACCCTTGAAAACGACAGTGTTACCGGCTGCAATGGGGAGAGCGATGGCACGAGTGCCAAGGATGAAAGGGGCGTTCCTGCAAATCAGATCGAGTAAGTTACACTGGTCACACCATCTTTACCCTCGCACAGCATATCGAGTAAATTCAGATTTTTGCAGATTGGAGAAATGATCTACATCGAAGAGGTGGGGGGTGGGGGGAGGGGAGGTTACCAAGGCGCAATGCTGAGAATCACTCCGTATGGTTCTTTGTATACAATGGCGCCCTCGCCATCTCGAGTAACATTGGGGACAATGCCCTCGATGGTCGAGATACGCGCGGCGAAATCCTTAATGAAGCTCACACCGAGGTTGAAGGTATGTTCAGCGAAAGGTCGGCCCGCACCCGTCTCTTCGCGCTGGTATGCGATAAACTCTTCCTTGCGAGAAGCCATGATGTCAGCGGCCTTGAGCATCACATCGCGACGGTCGTAAGGCTGAGTCTTGCTCCAAGCGGGGAAAGCAGCCTGAGCGACTTCGACAGCGCGAACAGCATCATCGACCGAAGCACCGGCGCAATGGCCGGAGAGCTCTCCTGTGGCGGGGGCGTTGACAGCGAACTTGATGTCGGTCACGACTGATTCATTATTAATGATGAGCGGAGTAATCGCAGAATCGGTTTGTGCCATGATGGTGATGGATGTTCGAAATTATAAGATTTTTATATGCAATAGGAGTTGGAGGTGGTATATGAAGAATTGAAAGATGTACAGCAACTCGAACTTGAAGAAAAGGTGGTCAGGAGGGGTTCGATTTAACGAGTCAATAATTTTAGCTGATCTTGACCGAATTAGACAAGATGTGGGGGGTTGGAAGAGGAACCTTCAGCTGGGATGTTCACGCGGGTTTGCTTCTTATCTCCGAGTCCAATTGCATTCAAACTGTGGATACCCCACGGTAATGCCGCTGGAGTTAACACTGGAGATCGAGTAGCTCCAGTTAAAACCATGGAACAAAACAGTTTATGCTGTCAAATATCTAGATCAATTGCCTTAACTACGAGCCGAGTGGGGGACCAGATCCGAATTTGATATTAATCCGTAAGCACTTTAGTAAACCACTAACCAGTCGTAGCACTAGCGAGTTATTCTAAACCAATTGAGCTTCCTCGAGTCTCTGCACTTCTTGTCCACTTGAGGCTGACAAAGCGGGGCATCGGAAGTATTCCGCACCGTCATTGCTATTGCTTTCAACTAGAAGTTGATGATTAGTACTGGTTATAGTAGCTAGTTAATCATAAAGATCATCACCAGTAGTTACTAGGCACTAATCAATCGATGAAGAGGCGCAAAATAGTTCATACTGTCGAGTCTCCATGGATCTACTACTGCTAAAAGTGATTCTTAATCAACTCCAGGGCTTGAATACAGGGCTATCTAGGTACCAGGTAAGGATTCCAGGTAAGGATTCCAGGGTCCATCAATCCACTACTAGCTATTTTTAAATATCTTAAATATCCGAGGTTCAGATTTCAACCTAATCTTTTTTCTTCATTGGTATCTCGCAATGATTGTAGAATAGAGTGAGTATCAATAACTCTGCAAAAATTAAATACACACTAGCAAACATGACACTGTGACCGATTTTTTCAAACTTGAAGCCTGCAAGCTCGAGGGAAAACACCGGCGCGACCAAAAAGGGTCCGAACATTTTTCCTTCATACTAATCTTCTCAGGTCTGGAGAGGATAGGGGGATGATACATAACCGGAGAAGTTCTCGTAGATATAATCCATATCCTCAGACGCCGAGGCTTTAACTTCAAGATTAGCATTCATGTTCGGAAGTCCACCTCCACAGGTCTCATTCTTCAAGCTCTCAGCTCCCAAGAACCAAAAGCCCTCAGAAATACAGGCGTTCATATCCCAGCCCCTTCCTGAATTCCACATCGCCACGTTGCCCCATTTCGCTGTATTTTCTTCAACGCTGATGTCCTTCTTAACACCACAATTCTCAAGTAGATCATTGATCTTCTCATCATACTGGGTATTATTCCAACCGGAAATTCCATATAGCACGAAGACATACTGATCTAATTTGGAATTGTAGTTGAGTCCGGACTTGGAATGACATATCGAATGCAGTTTTGGGTTGGCGACGGTAAAGCGGTTGCTGTTGGGGTACCGACAGCTACCACATTCCCGTCGCCATTCCCAGTCGCTTCGGCATAGTAGTATGATGTGAGTCCATCAGTGCTGAGGTAATTGGGAATTTTTTCGAACGTAGCAGTGCCGACTCCAAGGGTTTCGGGGACGACCGTGAAGTCTGCATCACCGGCCCAATTCTTAGTGCCGACTGTAGCGAACGCAATAGGGAAGACCCAGACATTGCCATTACCAATATCCGTGGATGTATAATCGGTAATAAATGTCTTAGTTGCGGAAGTTGTAGGGGTAGACGAGGTGGACGTGAAATCAACCGAGGTAATATCATGACAGTCGAGAACTGTGTATGACCCCATAGTGTATGGAAGTGGGACCCATTGCGACGTAGCGCTATCACTGACTGTTGTTTGGCATGCACAGTAACCATCCTTACTTTCTTCACCAAAGTTAAACTGGCACATCTCGTTGTATGCAGTGTCAGTGATAGTTGGCTTGGCCATGAAACCGGTGGTCGGGAAAGCTGTATAATCGGCACATTTTCCTCCGGAGGGTGTGGTTATGGTACTTGTCACTGTATCAGTCCCTGAGGTTGTTGAGCAAGCGCAGAAAGGCTCGGTCCCTGTGGCTACCTGGAAAGACTGAACCTCGCATGGAGCTGATGTCGTCGATGCTCCTGTGGTGGTAGAGGTAATTTGAGGGTCGTCCGTCGCAGTCGCAGTGATCCCCGAATCTTCGACGTAAGTGCATTGCGGCACACCATCCGAGTCCATTTGGCAGTTTCCAGGATCCGAGGCATCGATTACTATGTCGTCCACATCCACAAGATCGTCATCGTCATATGTCCCAATCGTCATTTTCGCCTCGCTTGGTTGAGTGAAAATTCGTAGATCCATCATCGGACCATTCAAAGAAATTCCGCAGCCACGAGTGGACAAAAAACCAAGCATAATTATCGGCTAGTGATTAAGAGTATTAGACATGATGGAAACGCTGGGGGAGATAGTGTCCGTACCATTCAGAGCGACTTTTGGATTAATGCTCTTCTTGTCATCGCCCACATACTGCCAGGCAAATCCGTGAGTACGAACGTCGCCGTAGACACATTTTTTCTATAATGCATACTATGTTAAAGCCTGTCCTTCAGACTTGAGGAAGGGGACTGTGGCAATATGAGATTGAGCGTATACTAGTACTAGACATACCGGTTGGTTCTCGAAGGGAGGAGGTGAAGCTTCCACGTCAATGATATTTTGGTGCTTATCGCCAGTGTCCGATCGGTCTGAAGGATCATTGACTAGATAGAGTTAGCTTGAACCCTGGAGGTATGGCATACAAATGCTACTAGTAGTATTTCACATGTGCATTATAGGCTGCCTCGATCTTACTCATTACTTTGGTTCCAATAACGTTGGCATGCATAAGCTCGTGGCTCACGACCAGCTCTTGTGCCGAGAACCTAAGCAGTATATCCTCTTGCAAGTCCTTTTGGCTTGTCCACCATTCAATAGGTTTTAGTGTGAAGAAATAAGGACAGAAGGATATTTGCCATTCTAGTAGGCATATCAGCAAAAAGATCCTCTTAAGAGGATTGGCGTATTCAATGTATACGAATATCCAGGTAGTAGGTTAATTGTTTGATGTGTGGTACTAGTACTAGTAGTAGGAATACGCTTTGAATATGGCAACGTATTTGCCTAATACTAGTATGGTGTTCGTCGAATATGCTCTGAATATGCTCTGAATTTGATTTGACGCACGTTTTCTTAGTAGTATGCTCTGAATGCTCTGAATATGATACAATATTGTACTAAAATTTGTGGCTTAATCAAATACGGTAGGCACACCAGTACTACAGTATTCCAGAGTTGCCTGCTGGCGGGATTGGATGAATTGGAAATACTACTACTAATACGGAGGTAGTAGGTAGAGAACTGGAATAACTTATACTCGTCTTCTCTCCTCGGCTGCCAAATACTACTACACTCTACAATTGTAGTAGTAAATATGTAGCAACATCCATAAATATTAACGTCAGGACCTTGGAATGCACTAAGCTCCCACAGCATCACCGATAGTGTTGTTTCCCCGTAAACTTTGAACGTGCACCGAACCGCGGGAATCCATGCCATCCATCTACGGACAAGAGTATTACCGGAGTGTATCTCCACAGTTTCTCTCACAACGGCGTATCAGCTACTACTAACTACTAGTACTACTAGTATAAACTAGTAGCATGCAGTGACCGGCTGCGAGCCAAATCGATAAGCGATCTTCGATACAGGGACCTTGGAATTTCAAATCCATAACAGAGCAGAGCAATTTGAGGCGGGCAAAAACGGATTCCAAGCCTTGGAAGACTGAGAGAAAAAATGAACTTCTTCAAGTTCAAAATTCTTGAATTCATTCTTGAAAATTTGAAGAGAGATTTATTTCGTATATGATAATACTCCACCCATGCAAATATAACGCCTAAGAAAGCCAGACTTGAACCCATCACTCGCTCGAAATGCCATCAATCCCTGCCCAGATCCTTATTTTCCAGCCCAAATTTTAGTTTCCATACTTTGTTGTTGTGTTCCTTTAGCAAACTGGGCAAAGGGACAAGCTGATTCCTTGGTCGTAGCACTTCGCGCTGTCTGCGTGGTATCGGTAGATTGCGTTGACGGGGCCATCGACGGAGCAACGCTTTGAGCTGTGGAGGGGGCCGCACTGGTAATGCTAGACCCGTCGTCATCAGAACTGCCAGAGCTCGAGCCAAGGATCTTTTTATCGCCAATCCAGCCCTCTTTAGATGATCCGAAACTATACACGGACATCTCGTCGGCATACTCGTCACCATCACGAACACGCCATTTGGCAAACAGGTCATTCTGGATCCAAAGAATCTTGTTCACGGCACGAACAAGGGCGATCTTGCGGCGGAGTGAAAGGTGTGGATGAGACATCAGGGCCTCTAGGAAAATATCCTGGATGTAACCCATACAGGCGCTGATATGGACATATTCAATATTGAGGGCGTGCATACGCTCTTGGCCACTGTGCATCATTCTATTCTAAAGTTAGCTCCGAGGGTTCAACCGTCTGAGAAGCTTAAGTGAGGGCTAGTACATACCCCACTTTGTTGAGATATCTCCAGAAATCCATGCTAGTTGGGTCCTGACATAGGCGAATAAGGTACCAACGAAGGAACATCTTGCGGCGTTGGATTTGTGGAGTCTCTTCATGGAGGAAATCTTCTTCGGGTTCCTCCTCACTTGCTGTTGTTCGGGTACGAAATGCACGGGAGGTGATGTCAAACTGAAGGAGCTTCTTGTAGACGAGGTTCACGACGGCGGGAATCAACTGCTTGATGTACTTGGCACCGCTAGCTAGTGCTTCAATGTCCGCTTATGAGATATAATTGTCAGCGTCTGAAGGTGAATTGTAGACTGAACTCAACAAGGAAAGAACAGTAGAAGAAAAAGGAAGAAGGGAGAAACGAAATAGCAGTAACTTGGATTCTTACCTGAACCAAACTCAAGAAAATCATGAAGGTACTTGATTCTTTCCTCTAGGTTGACGTGGATAGCCTTCCGGTCGACATGCTTCGGTTGGGGACCGATACCAAGGCCATAGTCATGAGGCATTGTTGCTGATTGATGATGGAAGAAGCGTAGTACTAGTGTATGAACGCCTGGAGAGATACTAGTAGGTATAATAGTACTAGAATAGCGAAAGGGACTCGGAGATTTTTAGAATGAAAAGAAGGAAAAACTGGGGCACCTCGTGGCAAATGCCTGATCGGGGCTTTCCTTATATACTCGATTCCCCAATCCTTCCATGTGTACGATCCGAACCATCCAGTACGATCGTCCCTCTATCCGATGCCCCCTAGACTCGATTTAGCGGCATCAAAACACAATCCTAGCGGGTCACCTTCCAGGAGGGGAGAGACATTCCGGTTTCTGACGATCGTTAAGCTCGAAGCGAAAGTACGAACGTTTGTATCGAGAAGCTGTATAAAACTTCCGCCGAATCATATCATCCACAAAGACAAGGTTGGGTAATCCCGGCCTAGAATAAGCAAGGCATCGGCAGATGTGGGCTGATCCCTGCAATCTCCTCCACCAAACATCCACCGGGGGCCCGTTAGCTTTCAACCCATGGGAAATTCAACATGCCATACTAATTACTGAAACAAGCGACCACATGGCGAACACGAGGAAGACTCAACCGCTTGTGTTAAGACTCGAGCAGTAATCTATCCGGAATAACGCCATCGCGCTTTGATCGCGTTGAAGGGTCTTGAAAGGTGGAAAAGAGGCGTCTCAACCAAGAATCGATCTATCGAGTTTTCTACAAGATGCTACATGCAGGCTTCCACGATTTACTCCCACTAGTCACCGCTGACGAGGAGAAAACTCCGCAGTGGGCGGTTCTAACGGTGTCGTTGAACTTCCGAAATTAGTCCCACTCGGCCGATGGCTTCGGCACGGATTGTTTGTTTTGGTTGGCCCCTTATCATGAATGTGATACTTTTGGGTTTCTGGAATATTGACGTGGCATGGTTCTAGCAGAAGCAAATCCTCGAGGATTCTCAAGACCCATCAATTTTCGTGGCTACCGGGATCTTCGGATCTGGTGCAAGGATGAGATCAAACAGATTTTCCTTGACAGAAGACAAGATGAACGGAGTAAACGGTTTCGACGCTTTTCTCGGCACCGATGTGGGTCCCGAGAAAAAAAAGAACAGGGCATGCAGGGGAGGAGGCCTAGTGAACAAAGTGTCCAGTCGGAAAACGCTGTTATATTAATGATTCCTGCGGTCTTAAAATGTGGGAGTTTAAGTCGTGTGATGGCGTGGCATGACGGGATTGTCGGAATCTCGGAGTCATGGCCTGATCCTTTCGGAGTTGCATGTGGTAGCAAATTCTGTCATATATCAGAAGAAAGGGAAAAGGGGGGACAGGCATCGCTCAAAACTCGCGACTACCCAGGTTTTTCTTTTTCTTGTCAAATATTCCGTGTATACCTCCTCTTGCGAGCGATGGATCAAGGATTGTTTCCTGCTATGGTCCATCACTTCACTCTAGAACTGCTAATTACAATCTGAGACGCGCTAGATCTTGGCTAAAACAGCCGCGCTTGGGATCAACAGTGCCTGTGCTGATCATTCCAAGTATCGCACTGGTCTAGACACCTATTTCCGGGCTTTGACCGCTCAACCATCGTCGCGTTTGCCCCAGGTTCTCCCACACCGAGCGCCACGATCCATGGAACCGCCATGTCAAATTAATCTATTTAAGTTCTTGTGAAGAAAATGACAGCTGCAAGCATCCGTTTTAATCGACTTCCTCCAAAATCAACCTTCATCCTGAGCGGGGGTTTATGAGCTATCCAAAAAAGGATAATGTGATGAGTCTTTATCACATTTAAAGAATAATATAAACCAAACACGATCCGTATCTTCCGCTGTGATGACCAGGATATTCTGACCAAATCAGAGGAGGATTTCTAATCTTCTTCCTACCATACGAAGTCCACGCGAGAGTGGCGTCAAGGTCGATCTGTATTTCTTTACGTCCGTGTGCGAAGATGAAACTTCTTCAAGTCGCTTTGGAAGGTGTCTTGATGATCCGATTGGAGTGTCGTTGCTGCCATGTATCGTAGATGACGTTTTCAAAATAGAATCGAGATTCTACTAAGTCAGATAGAGCATGAAGGCCGAGACTGACTGGATACCCCACTCCTGAAGCGGCCTAGAACCATCGCGGACGATGATCCCTATTACTCCTTCAAGGATTGAGGAGCGAACTGCCAATTTAACGACATCATGCCTCCCCCAGAATATGAAAGCATTAGGCTCTATCTAGCATTGCGAGTCCACAAAGCCCCTGCTTTTTCAAAATTGGTCCTCCGCAGGACACTCGTAATCTCGTGTTCATAAGCCTAAAACTTTCTCCACTCAGTACTAGTAGGTTGTTAGGATTAGTATACTCCGTACTCCAATTCATTTGAGATCCAGAGCAGCCCACTTTGGGACAAGACAGAAAATGCATCATGATGTTTTATACTACTTCCAGCTCTCATATCCTCGAGCGTGGTGATTTTAGGTAATATTGCCTGTTCAGACAGTTGTTAGAGTTAGTATCCAGAGAGTTTCATGAATTTCAAGTCTCCGGCACTAGATATAGTAGTACTAATCTCCAAGCATCCACCTGGGCAGGCTTGGAGAAGATATTAGTAGTTCAATTCTCCTTGGACGGCAATGAAATGATAAGCTGAAGCTTTCGATTCAGGTTTGTGCCAATACTACTACTTTGGCATGGGCGCCTGGCATAATAAAAAGACCAGAATCATGATGCATACGAAACCTTCGAGTCAAATTGAGATCAAGATCAATGAAAAGTTGAAATAAAGGGTAAGTAGATTGAATTTTTCAACCATGTACAACAGAGAATGTTAATTAACAAAGACGATGTATAGAATGCGTCTTCCGAGTCGGATGCAAAATCCCGAGATTGGCATAAGTCGACTACCAAGAGACTACTTTCGTCATCTTGGACATGATATTCTTATTTGCTGCGAGCTGAGGCAGCATCATAAAGAGCTTGAATGTCCTTCTTCCACTGATCCTCATCAACACGCTTCAGGCGACGATCATATGTGATCAAGCCGTTGACTTCGCCCTCAACATCAGTGGTCTGAGTCCAGACACCACCACTGCAGGCAAAGCGCTTGACCTGGTCCTCGAGCTCATTGAGAAGAAGGTGGCTGCGGTAGTTCCAAGCATCGATGGTCTCATCGATCTCGTATGTCTGGTTGATGGTGTTGATAGCTTCTTGAACGTTCCAGAGACTGGGAGAATGTATTAGTGTGAGGGCCTTTGATTGATCATACCAGGCTAGGGAAAAGACTTACTGCTCGATAGAAACATTATTTCCAACGCCACCAAATTCACCCTGGAATCCAATTCGGCTCTCGTCATAGGGGCTGGAGTTGATCGAATAGAAAGGAGTACCGCACTGTGGGTTGGCATAGTGGTGGTTGTCCTATAAATTGTCAGCAAATTTGTTCCTTAGTATGAGGGTATGAAATTACTACTCACGCTGAAATCGCCGGCTCCGTGGTCATACCAGCCTGTAACAGAGTCGACCAGACGAGTAGGATCCAGCTGCTTGACGCGTGCTGTCAGTTCAATTTCGGGGTAGTAGTCCGTGATCTGGCCCCAGCCTTCGTTATAGATGACCTGGAGATTCAGGATTAGCCATGGTCAAGTCAAAATCTGAGAAACTAGCCTTACCCAAGTAGCAATGCTAGGGAAGCTCTTGAACTGGTTGATCAGCAAATCAAGCTGGCGTGCAAATTCAGTTTGCTGATCAGCATTAGGAAGAAGCCCATCGGTCGGGCGCAGAGCTGGCATGTCCTGGACAACAAGAAGGCCGATCTCATCACATGCTTGGTAGAACAATTCGGTCTCAACTTTGATCTGTTGAACATAAATTCAGTTAATAGATCCAAAAAAAGGCATTTTTACCAGCACATACGTGTTTGCGGACCATGTTGAATCCCAAGGATTTCAGGAGCTTGAGATCATAGATCATGGCCTCTTTTGTGGGAGGAGTATAGATTCCATCCGGCCAAAAGCCTTGATCCAAAGTGCCGAACATGAATACAAACTCGCCATTCAGCAATGGGCGAACGACGCCATTGACCTTTCCTTTCGAGATGGTGCGGAATCCAGTGTAACTCTGGACCTTGTCCTTGCCTAGCTTCACGGTAACATTGTACAGTTTGGGTGAGTCGGGAGACCACAGGTCCGGGGACTCGACCTCGAACTGGAATGGTTTGTTTGAAGGGCCACTGTGAGTTTTGATTACCTTACCATTGTCGTGGATGGTAACGAGAACATTTGAAGTGGTATTAGCAGCGGATGTGTGCACGGTCACATTAACTGGTCGACCTGTCAGCGATTTTCTGGAAGATTGGTCGAGAAAATCTCACCTTGACCATCCATGTTAGCGTCAAGGTCAAGCTTCGTGATATGGGCCTGTGGAGCAGCCTCCAGCCAGACGGTTTGCCAAATTCCACTACAGGGCGTGTAGAAAATATGACTGGGGCGAAGGGTTTGCTTGCCAACAGGGATGACCGCATCGCCATCGTCTGTTGGGTCATGCACGAAAACGAGGCTAGTATTGTTGTTAATTTCTCATCTGGATGAATCAACCAGCGGGGAACTCACAGTTCATTATCCTCGCCAATCTTGACATGTTCAGTCACGTCCAAGGTGAAGCGAAAGTAACCTCCTCGGTGGAAACCGGCCTGCTTGCCATTGACAAAGACAGTAGCCTCATAATCGACGGCATCAAAGTTCAAAAGAACTTGCTGGTTCTTCCAGCCTGAAGGGACATTGAAAGAGTTGGAGAACCACGAATACAATGCATACGAGTCCTGGATTCCTGTAGTTGTTTGTTAATTGGAATTCATGAATGATGATGAGGAGATATCTGATTTACCAGAAAGACCACTTTCAAGGCACGATGGCACAAGCACTTTTCGACCAAGCGCCTGACCGAAAGGCGGGCTCTGAACAGCGTCTAGACCAGACGCATTCTGGTAGCCCCAAACGCCATTGAGATTTTGCCATTGAGATCGTTGCAGCTGGGGTCGTGGATATTCAGGCCAAGGATCAGTGCCCACTTTATCCGTCCATGGCGTCGTTAGTGGCGGCTGTTTGAGAGAGTATCCGGCACCATTATCCTGCCTAGGTAAAACGTTTTGCCTAGGGCTGGCTGCACTAGTAGCCGCCAGAAGCGAAAACACGACCCCTTGAAGCAAATACATCTTCTAGCACTACAAGTTCCAACAGATGCCAAGCCTCGCGTGGGGAAGAAAGATCTCTAGGAGCTAACGAAGTGCGATCTAGGGTCTATTTAAACACACCACGGACAATCAAAATAGAAATGGCCGAGCCACCGTTCCATTCCCGCAAGGCAGTAGCAAGGAAAGCGGAAACTAGGCACAAAAGAGCCCCTGGGACTGCATGGGAGGATGCTTTGACCAGCCTTCAAATGCCCACTGCTCTGCCTCGCCGTGGCATGTCTCCACTAGGCACGAGCCAACCCCGCAGGATAGCACATAGTGCGCTCCATAAAAGGCACGTCGTCCATGCATTACCATTTCTAGGTCGAAAATATGGAGACACGTACAAATTTCCCCGCTGCTTGGCGGAATAGCACCTGTGAGATGGTGAGTTGGCGCCGAGACCTTGTGGTCAACCGGCATATTTGATAAAAATCACATCGAAACGATCAACACCAAATTAGTCATTATATTCCGTGCAAGCCGTTCCTGCATTGCTCATCGAATCTAGCGTGATACCTAGATCCAGTATGGATGCTCTTTGGATAGGAGTATTCAACAGGAGTAGGGGTGGATGTTTGGTCGTAACTTTATTGACACTACAGTAGCAGCCAGCTTACGGATCCAGGGAGCATCAAATGAGATCGCGTGAGAGATGCAGTGGAGTACAGACCGATGTCCAATGAGACCCCTGGCCTTAGAGTCGGAAGGGTCCTGAATTCCTTGCGCACGCAGGATAGTGGAGAATCACGATCAGGGATGAGCAACATGATGTGCTCGGTAGGGCGGAAGTTCTTATCGCGAGTCAAAATACCCTAAGGTAGTCTGGAAGAATTTCGGTGCATGATCAAAGTCAAATATCTATCTCAATAGAACAGATGCTGGATCTCTCGATTTCTCCATTGATCTTTTCTGCGCTGAAGTTGGTCATGCTTTGTTTGTTGATCATCCCTTACCTCCGCACGGTCCGATATCGCCCCGCATTCGCATTATTGGGCTTGGCTGGATGGAGCAGTGTCAGATCCCCGCCTGAATCAAATACAGACCAAGGGATAACAGATTGGTTGGCAATAAAAGCGAAGTCGTACCTCGAGGTTCCATCTAGGCCGTCTCTAGGTTTGGCCAAGGCCGAAAAATAAGGTGCTAGTATGTTTGCAATAAAAGGTTTGAGGCTTCGGCAAAGCCCGGCTGGGGCAGCTGCTCAACTTTGTGGCTTATTCAAGTTGGCGATCAGACCTGGCATATTTGAAACTCATTGGTTGGCCCCATGGATGAATGGGCCTGGCACTGGCTGATCTGGGGCGGGGTCGGCTTCAGATTTAGAACCCGCAACGGCATTGTAAAAGTCCGGGGCAAATTTACCAAATCGGGCCCGGGGTATAAAAGCCGATTGCCCGAATTCAATTAGTCCGGGTCCGGGCATAACATTTTAACCCTCTTCATACCAAGCCATAAAGTATAGTTACCACTAGAACACTATGGCCTCTCGTCGGGGCTTTTTTTTCTGATTCTCATAGTATTATACCCTACGGCCTACTATCACCTAAGCACATTTTTGCTTCCATTTCAAGATTGTTCTATGCAATGCCGGGGGACCGCGAGCCCATGTAATATGCCGAAGCAAATGATAGTAGTGATTAGAGATACAAATATCTCTGGATATAGTGCGACTTCACCATTCACTACTGAGAACTGATAATTAGATTTGTACTAACCTTGGAATACTGTGAACTTGAAGTTGTGTTCATGGGAACTTTCGAGACCCAGGAGGTCTTGTCATGACCTTAGTGATACAGAGGACTACATGTGCATGCATTTTTTAGATGGCTCCAGGTTCAAATGATGTCGAACTTGAATTATATGGATAACCTGGTACTATATGATTTTGCTATTATGAACTAGTTTTAGTAATTTTCTAGCAAGTTGATTACCATTCAAATTTGAGTGTTCGGTACCCAGGTATATCACATCAATGTCAATCATTTGGGTATGCCAGTGCACATACCTTAGTGTCTAAAAATACTGTAAAATAAAAGTACGGAGCTTGCAAGAGTAAATTGGAAGTAGGATATCGGACAATCCTACAGTAATACTACTATATGAAAAAAATAGACTCACAGCTGTCAGTGCATGCGCTACCACAACTGAGTACACTGTACTAGTTAGTAGTAGGTAGCGCTAGTAGAATGATTCAAATTTCCAAGTTCCCCAGGGGTAAATGAACTACGACCTCGGGACTAATAGTAGTAGTATATTAATACTGTCCATAGATACTCTCACATAGGTACTAGTACCAAGTACCACTGTATATTCAAATATTGACAGCATGGTCATACTACTAGTAGTATCCATCATGGGATCAATTGATGCCAGGACATCTGGACTTCTATCGTGCGACAGCAAACCGGGCAAGAACTGGATCATTCAGCAACCGTTCCAAACAGCTCTCTTCAACGCCAAGCAGTATTTCCATGCCGCCATCTGGTAGGACAGGGAACACAACCTGCAGGCCGTTGATACATCCCACATGAGGTGTTCTGATAGCATCAATGGTTCCTAGCAGAGGCCCCCAAGCCAAATCATAGATCTTGAAGTTAACCCACGAGGTCAAAATGCAGTTATTTCCAGGAACATCCAGGAATGCAGTAGGAACCACACGGTTGACATCTTCAACTTTCTCTACAAGGCTCGCAACATCGTCGGTGAACTGGTCATCGGCCCGGAGAACAGCTTTGCGAATTTGCACCGCAAGATCGGCCAGATTTAGAGAGCTCAGCATTTTACGAATGGGTGCTGATACTGCGACATACTCAAGGAAACATCCCAATGTCTCTGGATGTATGCGAGGGCTTGTGCGCAGCCTCCCATCGATGGCGATATTGAATATAGACACAGGGTCCCCCTCTAGAGTTTCCAGTGGAGATTGTACCGCCATTACCGTACGCCATAGTAGCGCCGACAGAGCGTCATTTGTAGAAATCCATTTTTGGTCTGAAGGCTCAGTAGCATTCCTCGGAGAAGACTCTGCCTTGAGAGCTTCCAAAGACTCTGGAGAGAAATAGAAAACCTGCCCTCGATGATTCGGCGAGACCATTTTGGGGGGTGCCCCAGGCGGCGTAAAGGGGAGAAGGGTATACTCCGGATGATCTTCAATGTCACCCTTATTGCGGCCCAAGGACTTCATTACGAATTCTCGATCTTTGCAGATAGCCTCAGGAAGCTTAACATGTTGAGCAATATCAATACCCTGGGCTCGACGACATTCTTCTGCCCAGACCTTGGTCCATGTATGAAAGGATGTGCCATCCCCTGCCATGTGCAATATGCACCACGAAAGTATCATCCCTCCTTTTATGAAGTTGGCCTGGATCAAAGAGATAGGCAGTCTTTCCCCAGGGGAAGGCCACACAGATCTTGGACAAAACACTTCGGCGTCGAAAGAGGCAACTGGGAAAGATCTCGACTTCAAATCCGCATAAGTAGCTTCGTAGGAGCTGCGTAGATCTTTGACAGCTATATCTCCACGATTTTCATCCGACGGTAATTGGAATTTCAGCACTCCTTTCTGTGAGGTATCGGTATCTGGAACAGCCTCGCAGGCAACTTCTGGGATTCTCCGGGAAAGTGCATCGTATCCGGTCTGTATGACTCGTTTGACCTCATCAATATCGTAATTCTCATCAAGTTCGAAAGGAAACACATAGCGCAGGTAGCCCTTGGGTCCGATACGTTCCAATTGTGTTAGCTGGAAGACTGGCCGAGTATCCACAAAATTACCGATAGAGCCCATGATAGTGGTGCTGGGTTGATATTTTGTCACACGGAATAGAAATGATAGAGGATCACAAAGGGTTCAAACGACAGTGGAATTGAGGGATGAAAGCCCCAGGGGAATTGTCGATTATTATCTTTTTCTCAGGTGGTTTACCCCATGTCTACATCCTTGTCCTCAGAATTGGCGAATATGGTACTTTTGATATAGAAAGGAGAAATTTATGCCTGCTCGAATTGTCATTGCAGTTATGCTATCTCTAGACACGGGAAACCCCTGGGCTTTACCTAGCTACAATAGTACTATTGTCCGTTCACTAATTCCTAAAGGATGGCCTTAGTTGAAGCCTTGCAGGGTATCTAGGTAACTAAAGGATGCGCCAAGTAATTTTCCAGGATGATCAGGCTGGCTTGAAGACCCGACCAACCACATGTCATAGTTCGCGGCCCCATCAAGCTATACTCCATCACTAAGACGTTAGAACTTACTTAGTCTGCATGGCCCCCTTGTGGGACCACCGGGATTTACAACCCGTCATTACCTATTCAAGACTACTGTCCCTAACCTGCATGATCCTTCACTGGCGACCTTGACATGTTACAGGATGAAGTTCATCCGCGAGCCTGGTGGCACTTTTAACCCCTAAAATGGCGGCTGTGGAAAAAAGAATCACCAATTGCACCCGCTTTCATTTTGGCGGAAATTTTATCTCGAACTCAAATAACAATCCCATTCTTCAGTTTACCTTCCTACGAACTTTATTATACTTTACCTGTTGCTCAAATGCCATTGTGAGACAAGCATAGTACAATGGCGGTGGATCCTGCCATTCTTGCCGTGTTCGGGCCGGTCCCGACAGGCGTTAATCTGTCTGAAAGCAATGTATCTGTGAATAATGGAGCTGTTATTGCCATGCTGTGTTTATCTGCAGTGGCTGTAACTCTCCGCTTCATAGCCCGTGTTACTCTCCGAAATGCCTTGATGGCTGATGACTGGGCAATCATCGGGGCGCTGGTGAGCCATCTCCTCATAATCTTGAAACCTGTTTGCTAATTGGGAACATCCTCGAAAAGGCTTGTATTGGCGCTACAACTGGTATAAGCGTCGCAGGTATGACCTCTTCCTTCAATACTACTACTATTGAATCATACAATGTATTAATTTGATATTTCTCAATATAGGAGGCACTACTGGCTCTGGGCGGCACATCTGGGCTGTGAGCTTGGAAGAGTTAATGAAATTATACAAAGTAAGCTTGATAGCTGCATCTTCAACTTGAAAACATTTAGCAATTGTACTAACTAGTAGATTTTCTCGGTTGATTTAGCTCCTTTACACTTATACCTTCCTCTACGCATCTTCCTGCACATTCACTAGGATATCGATTCTTTTTTTCTACCGAAGGATCTTTTCGCCTTTAGAGCTTTACATGAAAGTGGCCTTGATGTTCACCGGTTTCCTTACACTATCATACCCCATCATCATCTGGGTGACCATGAGTACGGCCTGCAAGCCTGCCTCCCACTTCTGGACCCAGTTTAGTGGAACAGAGGGCGAATGTATCAACGTGAACAGCTTCTTTCTCGCCTTGGGAATAATTAATATGATAAATGATTTTATCATTCTAGCAATTCCCTTTCCACGGATTATTCAGCTTCAGATGAGCCCAAGAAAGAAATTTGCAATCTGTGGCATTATGGCAGTTGGGATCTTGTGAGTTCATTCATTATCCCTTCCAATCATACATACTAGATATTTCACGAATCGCGATAGGGCTATAGACTAATGCATTTTATCAAGCGCCTGTGTTGCCAGCATAGTTCGGATCTATTATCTCCATGTGTTTACAAATGCGGTGGATGTCACTTGGCTTATGGGCCCAGTTTTCATCTGGTCGACAATTGAACCATCGGTCGCAATGGTCTGCGCTTGTCTGCCTCACCTTGCTCCACTTGCACGCCTCGCTCGACAGACAATATTCACCAGTTTGAACTCACAAAAGTCCAAAACAGGGGAGTCGGGAAGACCAAATCGCTCACTCTCTAGATCAGGACGGGACTCGCAGAGAAAAGCTTTTTTTGGCGGTCGGGGAGCAAAGTTTGACTATGGGCTATCACAAATAAAGCGAGATGCCAATGATGATGAAATTGGACTCACCAATTATGTGACGGTGAATCATAATCATACCAAAAACCCCTCTATTGAGTCTGTTTCGGACGACTATCATCGTGATCATACGATCACTGTGCAATCGAGTTTTGCTCAGGCAACAACTTCAAGGCCGTCTCGCTGATGACTCGGATATCAGCTAGATACTGCAGCTTGCATGGACGGAAAAACGAATAAAAAAGAACCTTGGAACTGCGAGCTGGTTGTTCGGCATTACATAGTATGTTGCGTTAATAGTACTATGCTTGTAGATCGTGATGATTTTGATATTGAAACGTGCATGTTAGGCTACCTATGTATACTACTAAATCTGAGGATGCAACGATGAATGAGTCGAAGTTTACAAGGTTCTTTGGATCGTAGTAACCTTGCCATCTTTCCACTCATGCAGAGCTTCAAGCACGAATTTATGCTTCCGTGCTTCTGCACCCTTGAAAAAGTTCATACCATCTTGATACTACTATGGATCTGCACCACGTTTGAGTAGAAATCGAGCAGCGTCCCCTCCTCCTTCTTAAATACCACTGGTAGTGATTCAATTTGCTGGAATAAATTGCTTGTTTAATTCGATCGATTGGCTATTGTATTAAATGTAGATGGTGCACACCGAGTCAATTAGAACAAGGTGTACTAGTATCAGTCGATCTACCTACTACTAAATAGCATCTACTACTACTACCTAGGTAGGCAGTAGGGAGCGCTTTGAATCAATCAGTCCCTCCAGGGCTGGACCATGCACGATGTATAGATTTCAGTAGATAATCATACTGTGAAGCTGTCCAGGTGTTGGATGCTTTGAAGGGCAACACCTTTCAATTTCATGCAGGAACACCGTTTCGGACGGCACCGTAATTCTTCATGGTCCAGTTTCCGAAGCATGCATACGGATACTCCGCCTCTGCCAAACTCTTCTTTTGTATTTCCAAGAAAGTGGATAGCTTGCACCAACCATCATCTCGCTTCTCACAGGCCTTGAAGCTTTCATGGAGTGGCACGGTCCTTTGGTTCTGAATGAAGTGTATGTAATGAGTTTCTCCTGTGCCAGAAATGTAGTCTTTGGTCGTAGACTTCGAGTTTTTGGAACGTTCCGGAGAGACTTCATGCGGCGCTTTGATGATCTCGATATTGAACCGTCCAGCAAAAGGTACCAGTCTGCTTGCGGAGAACTGTTGCTTCTTGGGAGGTCCAGTGAGAGGCAAGAAATCAGCGAATTGGGTGAAACCAAAGGCCGTAAGCACAGACACAATGTTAGCGTCATGTGTGAACTCCAAGTACAAAGACTGGTTCAAAGGGAATGTGACTGGGTTAGTATCCAATGTCATATTAGCTCCTGTGATATTGGTAGGCGCATTCAATAAATGACCCTCGACGCGTGCGAGGAACTCTTCAACCCAAGCAATTCCCTGAGCTCGACCGGTGGGACTCAAGAACCCAGAGATAGCCGCAAATTCAATATCCATCAGGTATTCGTAACCTTCCCAATCTTCATATGTAAAGATATCGCAGAATTCGCTATACCCAACACTAATTGTCTCATAGGGGCATAAGCTCTGAGCATGATAGGTATCGGCGACTGTCCAGTTATAGTTGCCAGACAATTGCTTGAGCTCAGCTGTACGATCTTTCAAGTACGTCGCCATCCATGTGGCGATTGGTTTCGCAACAGACGCCATCATCGTCTCGCCTGCCTTCGTGCATGCGTATTCTCCGGTAGTGGCAGAGTCAACAGTAGCAAGGATGTTTGCATGATTTCTCCACTCAAGGCCGAAGAAACCGGCAAGGAAGTTTTCCGCACTTTCGAGCATACGAGATTGCAAAGTTGTGCGAATGACAAGCTTTGATGAATCGTCATAAAGATGGCCATAATTATAGTAGTTCAAGATACCACTATCAAATAGCTCCTGGCGTCCTTTGGGAACTAGTATCTCCTTGCCCAGTTTGTAAGACCAGTCGTTCAAGAAACTAAGCTTGCCAGTGAATCCGCTGCCTTTCTTCGTTGAGTTGATAATTCCGGCTGCCCATGGATCCAATCCTTCTGAAGATGAGGGGTATCTGGCACCATGGCGTTGAAGCATGTGCATCTGGGTGATATTAGCTCCTTTGGGCAGCGGATACTCGTCCACACCAAATCCATCGGAGGGTGAAAAGTACGGGCTATGTCACAAACAATTAGAACTTTCGATCGATCATATTACCCACAGCATTTATCTCACCTCTGATCTCCCATAAGCTGAAAGATGTTCCTTCCATGAGCACCTTTAACCGGCTCCGAAGTCTCTAGTGGAGCATTTGGGGTGTAGGTTGCCTGCCCGAATGGCGCAGGATTGGTTTCTGCCAGAAAGGGCGCAGCGCCAGTTGCGGTCACTCCTGAAAAGATTCAGTAAATCACTACAGACTTGCGGTATAACAGAAAGACTTACCAGCATAATTGTTGGGTGACGTTTGGAACCAATTTGGCTGCGTAGTAGTTGCACCTTGCTGGCTTGCTTTTGCGTCCACGGCACCAATTAGCGCAAATGAAAGGGCAAGAGCTTGAAGCTTATTTGTAGACATAGTAATGAGCGACTCGAAACAAGAACTTTTCACTTTGATGCTCAAAATCTGCCTTCCCATTCCCTGTTAATGGGGATTTCCAGGTTATAAATACATTGCCTCCTACTACGTTCAAGTTGCTAGTACTTCAAGTTCTCCTGGTGCTTCCGTTCATTGCTCTATACACCACCACATCGTTGATCAAATGGTACTAGCAATTTCCGAACGGACCCCCGGAAAACGGATCGAGGAGATGCCGAACATTTGATGAAGAATATACTTGCAATCATTCTTTGAGATATCACCACGTGGGCGTTAGTAGATAATCTCAGATGCAGCCCAGCGGGGCCGTGACTTGTACTTGGGCCAGTCAGGGAGGCCCTCCCCTGTAAGCGAGCAGACTAGTGGCTGCGCTATACTGCCATTCGGCATCTAGAAGAATGGCAACTTCGGAAATCGTTCTATCAAGCCCGTATAACGATATATTCAATACGAGGGAAATATTCTGTAAAGTTGATTCAGGGTCGCAATACTGCTCTTGATCCGTCATTGGAGCCGATCGGCAAAGTACAATAGCGTATGACGCTCCAGGGCTCCCTTCGGGAAATTCGAACTCGACTTTTTGCTCTAACTCAGCAAGCTTGCAACTTGCAGTATGGAATCAAAAAATAATCATCGCTACCCTATAGTTCTATTATAGCCTCAATGCTAATGGTGATTTACTTGGTCCATCCCCGTTTTAGTTTCTATTCTAGTAGTTTCTTGTTCCCCCCAGACCTCGGGAGTCGGCATTTTGCCGATACAGCTCAACATCTCCAGTCAAACTATTTAGATATAGAAATCGAGATACATTAATAGTAGTAGCTTTTCAAGATTGAAAAGCTATAATGCTAGTGGTAAGAGCAAAAGAAAGAATCAAGTCGCTTCTAAAGTTGATGCATTAATACATCCAAAGCCAGGAGCTCTGCCTCACCCCAGTCAATCATAGTATCAGCCACTCCAGTGGCACATCCCTACACTCGACTAGATTGAAATTCTAGTACAGCAAGGCCTTGGAGCAATGATCTAGAACAGGGCACGTGCATTCCAACCAACATTCCTCGCACTTCTTCAGGTTACAGAAGGATTCGATTGTTCCCACTCTGCGATTTCGACCCTGGAAATTGGTGGGGAGCTGTTGGATCTTAACACCAAGGCAATAGATCGATAAGTTATTGGGCTGCTGCTTTGGATAAAGGAATCTACTATGTGACTTCATGTAGCAAGTATCCTGTTATTTCGATTTGGATTCCCAGGTGGAGGTTGAAATTATCAATTGCTGAAAACGGATGAGTACTTTAAACCCCATGTCTACTAAGTCGGCAGTACCCGAGAAAACCCATGGGTCAAACAGGAACAGCTAGAATAAGAAACTAGTACTTTGAATAGATTTATTGATGACTCAGGAAGATCAAAATCGACAACCACACCGTGGCCCTGAACATTTGATGTTCATTGAACCCGTGTTCCATAGGAAAGTTAGTTAACTTTCATACAGCATTCTGAGAAATGCTAGTGTATTTGAAGAAATTTGTTTGGAAAACTTCGGTAGGTAGTATGCTATGCTCTCGATCATCTTCGTAAGTGTATTTTTTTCCCATGTAGAAAAGAGGAAGTGGAGAGGACTTGTGTTGTTGAGGGTAAGACAAATCTTTGTCTCACATTCCTCGGGGAAACACGCGGCGCGCCGCAAACGGTAATTCGGCACTCACCCGCTTCACATTGTCACTGCGGGAGTACGTCGGATATTCTGCTGCAAGAGTATGCTTATTTTATTTATTTATTTTTCAAGCTCATAATCACGACGAGCGGAAGAGAAGAAGAAGTTGAAAATATCGTCGTTCGAATGGGGAGTCGTGGTAGTTGAGGACTAGTAGCCTTTTCTACTCGGGCAGCCCGGGTGTTGAGTAGCGTCCCATGATGAAGTGAGCCCTAACTCTGGCCAACTGCACTTTCCCGGCATCAAAAGGGCGACCACATGTCATAATTTATGATGAATAACAATGGGAGAAAGTCGCGGGAAAGTGCTGTTAGTAAACACAGTGACGGCCAGTCAGTTCCTGCCTTCAGCGGAAACTCCTTTTTCGGTGATTTGAACCTGACGCCAGTTTGCTGCGACTCTACTTTTACTACAACCTCACCTACTTCAACGAGGCCGCCGTGCCCTCGAAGCATCTAACAGTTCTCACCAAAGTCACTCCTTCTTACAAGTCACAGCTCCACTATCATTCTTTTGTTCCTCTGAAAGGCCTTGTTCCATCTATCGACCCCAGACCCCAGAGTGTCAGGCTCCACTTCAGTCTGTTTGCGGACGACTCGTTTTCCTTTCCCGGAGCTGTCATATTCCTTTTGCTTCTCCCCGAAGCTAAGATCTACAACTAGGTTGCCAAAGGTATGGGATCTCGCATTCCTGAACATCTCGCTCGCTTCCGTTCTCAAGCAGAGAGCTTTCGTTTTGATTGCATGCGGCTAATTTCGAGCCTAAGCATCGAGATAGACTTTACTTATACCTGTCGATCTCCATGCCATTTGACAAAATCATTCTTTCACTCCATTCCAGGATCCCAGCCACCTGATTCTTGGGTTATACAGTTAGTGTTAGGGAGAGCAGTATGTCGTCCAGAATTTCGCAGAAGAGCCTTCTTGGCCTGTCTCTGGCAGCACTCGGCCTGGCCGTTCCTGCAGTGTGAGTTAAATCAGTCTTAGTCTTTGAAAATCTAAGAACGAAGACAAGTGGGAAGATAGATATTCTGAGCTTCAAGAACTAACATGAAGCAGTGCCGATCCCGGATTTGCTTATGGCAATGACAAGGTCCGCGGTGTTAACCTCGGTGGCTGGCTTGTGCTGGAGCCTTGGATCACCCCTTCGATCTTCGATTCAGCAGGCGATGCTGCCGTTGACGAATGGTCATTGTGTGCGACCCTCGGTGCCGATCAGTGTCGGTCTGTTCTCTCTCAACACTGGTCATCCTTCGTGACTGCGGATGACTTCAACCAGATTGCCGCTGCAGGCATGAACCATGTCCGCATTCCCATTGGATACTGGGCATTGACTCCCATTGAGGGTGACCCATATGTTGATGGTCAATTGGAGTACCTGGATTCTGCCGTGAACTGGGCTCGTGGTGCTGGCCTCAAGGTTCTCGTCGACCTGCACGGTGGTAAGTCAATACCCATATCTCCGAAGTCCAACAATCATGACTAACAAAATCATATTAGCCCCCGGATCTCAAAATGGATTCGACAACAGCGGAAAGCGTGGCGCTATTAACTGGCAGAAGGGCGACAGCACCGAGCAAGCGAAGAATGCCCTTCGGGAGCTAGCGAAGCGCTATGGTGGCGATGCCGATGTTGTTACTGCTATCGAAGCCTTGAATGAGCCAAACGTTCCCGGTGGTATCAACCAGGACGGTCTCAAGCAATATTACTACGACTCTTGGGGTGTTGCTCGTGAAGCCAGCCAGGATACCACCGTTGTCCTTCACGACGGATTCCTGCCGACCGAGTCATGGAACGGATTCCTGAATGTTGGCACCGGTGCCAACTTCGTTATGATGGACACTCATCACTATGAAGTCTTCGACAGCGGCCTTCTTGCTCTGGATGCCAGCTCTCATGTTCGTACTGCCTGCAACTTCGCCAGAGATCACATTGAGACATGTGACAAGTGGACTATTGTTGGCGAGTGGACTGGCGCCATGACTGACTGTGCCAAGTATCTGAATGGAAAGGGTATTGGTGCCCGCTATGACGGAACTTACCAAGGAAGCAGCGCCATCGGAAGCTGTGATGGCAAGTCTGTTGGCTCTATTGATACCCTGTCTTCTGAGGACCGTGACAACCTCCGCCGCTTTATCGAGGGTCAGTTGGATGCATATGAGAAGGGCAGTGGCTGGCTGTACTGGACATGGAAGACTGAGGGTGCCCCTGAATGGGATATGCAAATGCAGATTGCTGCTGGCATCTTCCCTAACCCAGTTGTCGACCGTCAGTTCCCTGGTCAGTGCTGATCGACTCAACTTTCCCCTCTACTACTATTCCACCTTTTTTTTTTTTTTTTTTTTTTTTTTTGATTTTCTCTTCTTTTGAATACTTGGAGTTTTGTTATGGAGTTTTCCTTTGATTGAGTGAGGAGTTTGGTGTTTTTGTCTCCGATTGCAATGCTTCACAGCTAGTTAGCATCCAATCCATCCCGGTGAATTATCTTTAAAATTGAAAATCACGACCTGGCAATAATGTAAAGGATAAGTAGAGGAATATGGTGGTAGTAGTAGATGCTAGCAGTGCCAGGTAGCAAAACCTGCCCAGGTGTCCTTGATCGGAAAGGGATTGGAAGAGTTGAGTTGAGTAATTACAACAAGACTTAAATACTTCAACTTTCCCCAGGATACCATTTTCGAAAGAAAGAGAGAGGAGACTCAATCCTACTACTATGATAAATGTAGAGCACAATGATCTTATCCACTTCCAATGGCACCAGCAAACAACTTGAACTTGAAGTTTGCCCGATTGTGCTGGGCTTCGTCTCCGTTTCAAAGCAGCAACGATGCCTCGTTCAGACAGAATGCTCAATATGCTCGCTTGGTTTCTCCTTCTGAATTAAATTCCGCTTGAGGGTCTCATTTCCCATCCCAAGCTGTGCACGAATGTCAGCGATTCTTCTCAAGTCTTCTTCCCCCTCACTTCCACCAAACAATTTGTCCATTTCCTCGATTGGCACCCCTGTCGATTGTTAGAAATGGCATCACACTTACGATTAGCGTACTGATTTAGCTCACCTTTAGTCTCAGGGACACAGAAGTATGTCCAAACCCCGAGGATAAGACAAAAGACCAGAAAGAAATAAAATGTTCCAAATGTTATGGACTCCAGCATTCGCGGAGTGATGAGTGCCACGATGAAATTCGAAAGATAGTTGAACGCGATTGCAACGCCAACAGCTTTGCCGCGGATTGCTGGAGGAAACATTTCAGAGGGCATAATCCAATTGACGCAGGCGATGGAGAAAGCAAATGTTCCAATGTATACCCATACGAATACGCAAGCTGCCCATCCGGCAGAAGGGTGGTCGCTGAAGCTGTCTTTGTACACAGCGTACAGTGTCGCCACAATCAGCTGCGCAATAGACATTCCAGTGGCACCATACATAAGTGTCTTTCTTCTTCCCCATCTATCCAGATACATGACTGCGGGGATGGTCGAAAGGAAGAAGACGATGCCCACGACTCCGGTCGCTAGTAGGTTCACAGAGTTCCCACTGAGTCCGATCGCTTCGAAGAATTGAGGTGCGTAATATATGATGGCATCTGCGTTCAATTAATAATTAGACTGCAGAACATTTGACGATTGATTGTATTAGTACACTAGTTGCGAAGGAACTTACTGATGCCTGTGAATTGTTGAATAATCTGTAAAAGACATGCGACCATGGTCCTCTTTCTTAGATGTCCCACGAAGAAAAGATCCTTATATTCCTGTAGAGCCACACGGAACTGGGAAGTATCTTTACCGTACTTATCTACCTTAGTTTGCTGATCAAACATGCGGGCCGCTTTAATCTCCAGGAATTCTGTGCGAAGGCGATGATCGTCTTCTGGAACACGTCGCAATTTGACCAAAGTGCTCAAGGCTTCGTCCTCCCGACCTGTATAAAGTTCAGCATAGGTGCGTGCAAAAGAGAGAATCGAATCCTTCTACCTTGATTCATCAACCATCTTGGGCTATATGGCAAAAAGAATGTGCCGGCTGCGAGTATCAGGGATGGAAAGCACTGCAGCGCTAGAGGGAGTCTCCAAGCAGCCTGACTTTGACCATCACCAGTGCCTCCAATATATTGAGTTCCATAGTTTATCCAAAAGCTAGTCATTATGCCGAACGTAATTGATAGCTGCTGCAGTGCTACCAGCGATCCTCGAATATTTGGAGGCGCAAGCTCTGAGAGGTAAAGTGGGCACACCATGGCCAACATTCCTACGCCCGTTCCAAAAACGAAGCGACCAACAAAAAGCATGGCGACGTATTCTGCTGCAGCCTGTATCGCTGATCCGATCAAGAAGACAATGTTTGCGATCAAGATTGACCACCGGCGAGAAAACCGATCTGATATGGGACCGTTGATGAATGCGCCCACCATTGCGCCGAGAGTCATGATGGAAACGACCCATCCCTCAAGACCGGCATCGGCAGAAAGGTTCGGAAAATGTGTTTTCTATTTTGACGTTAGAGTAGTTGAGTTTCATTTTGATGAGGGAAAGATACAAAGCTATTCATGACCAGCACTCCTGAAATGATGCCTTGGTCATAGCCAAATAAGAAGCCTCCGATCGTAGCAAAACATGCTAACCCGAAGATTCGAATCTCCTTCAAGAACCCCTTGTATCCGGCTGGGCCATATTCGATGGCATAGTCGCCAGCAATCGCGGAGTCGGCTGAAACTCCTGGCATAGCTGCTGTTGTTATAGATAATCTGTTTTGTTGTACGTGTATGATGCTGATCTCAGACCTCGGGGCATCTCACAACCTCAATCTTCATCATTGTGGATTAGCATCAAGGTCGAGGACTAGCCAATCTTATATACTCGGAGGCTGTCCCGCCTCTATGGTCTTGATGACGGACTACGCTAACTTGGTCTACTCCAGGTTTTGTTCCCCGGATCCACATTTCAATGTTCTCATGGATGGAACCAGGGTGACCACCGTGACGGGGCAACCCATCCACCCCAAAGAATCCCAGAACTCTACTAGTACTATATTTTAATACTACTGGAACCTTGGTGCTTCTTCTGACTGCTCAAATCGAAATCCTCGTTGATGCCGGACTTGATGCGCAATCCCATTATCATGGTGAAATGGCAACAAAAAACAAGGATTCCTGCCACTCCGAGTCGGAAGAAGGGCGACAGAAGCCCGGATCTACCCTCGGCAAGGCCATCATCTGCCTCTCCGTATTTGCAGCAGGCCAAAACCCCACTTCCCCATGGGGGGTTGATCTTGCTTTGAAGATGCCGATAGGGTAATTGATAGGGTGACAGAGCTCCGCGAGGGCCTGGCTAGCAAGCGTTATAGTATCCATACGACTCGGATCATATCATTCAAGTTGTTTTAGTTCCCAACTATGTGGCGTCTGACACTAGAACTATTGGTGAAAGTGAAATCAGCCGACGAGTAGCCGACGCATGAATATTGGAATACTATCAACATCCATATTCATGTTGCTGGCTGTTCAGAACCTCATCTTACTACTATGAAAGACATGCTAGTCTGATTTAGCTGGGTTCCTCTTAGAATCATCCTGAACATGTCTGAAACACGCTGAAATAAGCCGGGACTTTTCAGACCATAGTAAATGGTCCAATGGGGAAAAGGGACCACGAGCAGTATACAAGGCTAAAATTGGGGGGACAAAAAAAGAATCAAAAATAAATGAGGCAATGGGAGTTGAATTCAGATTGACAGTTTGATTCGAGAGAATCGTAAGATCAAAAACCATCAAGGTTCAACTTCACCACACCAAAGTCACTGGCAGATTTACGACTTACGGCGATAGCGGGAAACAGTTCCCAATCAGGAACTAAAACAGAACTCCAGAACCGCGTTCGGCAAATTTGCCTTTTACTCGTCTCCACTTCGCATGATCTACCCTTTCGGTACTGGTGGCGTGGCCCATCATGATATCGGAACAACTGCGATCGCCCCGCACCCCGCGAGGGGGAAGAATTCAGGGTGACTCTTCCCAGTCCTGAAAGATTCGGGCCGTGAATATGAGCGAAGCAAATAAGTCTCATGCGTGTAACGAGTGTCGAAGACGAAAGGCCCGGGTAGGCTCAAGTTCCTCTCTTTGAAGTCGTGGCACATTCATTGACCGTATAGCTTCTAGTGCTCGCGTGAGTTACCGGTGTGCGCGCAATGCCTTCAATGGCATCGCCATTGCTTATATGAAAAACCGATACGCAGTCCCCTCACTCGGAAGTCAGTAAATTGATACCCTGGTACTAGCTAGGCTAACTGGATAACGGCTAATGATTTGACGAAATGCAGATACTTGACTGAAGTAGAAGAATCCCTGCGAATCGCCACTCAGATCATTCGCGATCATGGCCTGGACGTTGACTTGAATGCCGAGCTGGCGAATGCTAGGAATGGCATAAATCAGAAATACGGTCCTTCCAGCCCCAAAAATGAAACATCACCGCCATCGGGGGGATTGAAAAGGCCTCGGATCGCATCAGATGAGCCGGCCGCGGACTACGACAGATCGCATGACCATGTAAAACTTGAACCTGGAATCTTTGAACCGGGTCTCGAGACACTCTTATCTGAAGGGATTAACGATGAGCCTTCTTCCACCGATATCCTACCTACGGCCACCGCAGATAATCCGGTCGTGAACGGGGGTGATTATGACTGGGATGAACGGGATACCGAAGCGCAAAGCTGCATTGATGGCATGGCAGCCCTGTCAATCGAAGAAGAAAGACCTGGTTACCTCGGGCTAGCATCTGGTGCATCCCTTCTTCGTCTCATTCAAAGTCACTTCTCGCTTCCCTTCTCGTCCGTCCCAGCGCCACCGAAAACATCAACACCCAGCAGTAGCGCCTCTCAGAGGCTGGGCATCAACTTGCAACGAGAAGTTCCCCCGCATAAAATCGAATCGTATATTGCAAGTTACTTCAGGGAATACCATACCAACTACCCCTTGGTTCACCAGGGGTTGTTTATGGCTCAATTCCATGAGATTGTTCCACGGCCAAAGCACAGCAAGATACTCATCTACATCGTCGCAGCTCTTGGTGCTTTCATGTCTGCGACAACTCCAAATGATGATGATCTTATCCTGTATCAATGTGCACGCTCGCATTTATCCGTTGAGATCCTTGAAGTTGGCAGCTTGACACTCGTGCAGAGTCTATGTTTGATCTCGAACTACCTACAAAAACGCGATCGTCCAAATTCAAGTCATAACTATCTCGGACTGGCAGTGCGTATGGCATACGGACTCGGTCTCCATAAAGACCATCCAAGCGTGGAAGGAAATCTTCTTTACCGAGAAATCCGTCGACGAATTTGGTGGTGTCTCTTTATCTTCGACGCAGGCTCAACAATAACTTTCAGTCGTCCTCTAGCGATACCAACTGCTGGAATCGACACGAAGCTACCTTTGAACATCTTAGAAAGTGAACTGACAGCCTCAGCCACTGTCGCTCCTCCAAACATCGAGACACCAACGATCTACACGAATGTTCGCGTGCAGTCGCAATTCCACCTCTTGACCAATCACATCTACAATCGCATTATATCGAAACCATCACCAACCGCAAAGCAAGTTCTTGAATGGGACGATTTCTATATGACAAAATGGCTTAACCTGGTGCCGGAATATTACAAGGAAACAGCCGTTGTGCCTGAGCGACATCGATTTCCCCACGCAATCATGACTTGGCGATACAAGCACTTCCGTCTCATCATCTATAGGCCATTCTTCATTCAAAAAGCTCTTCAAATAAATCAACAAAAGCCAGCCTCGCTTGCTGCATTTGAAACGTCAAGTCATCAGACAGCACCATCACCAGATCAAACATACATTGACACGGTCTACGAACGCTGCCTCAAAGAGTCGCATGAGACGATCATCAGCATCGATAAATTCTGGAGTACTGCAGTCCACACGCGCATGGCATGCTGGTACGCATTATACTTCTTGTTCTCGGCTACCCTCGTCCCTGTGATTCTTCTTCACAACGAGCCCCAATCTCAACTCGCAGAAGGCTGGCAAGAAGATATCGATAAAGCGATGGTAGCTATCAAGGATATGGTTGAATTGAGTCCCTTCGCAAGCCGCTGCTTCGAGACACTGGAGAGATTGCGCGATGGATTCTCAAGCCCGGTACTCGCCGAGCTGGAATCTATGGTGCCGGAAATGCCTTCGTATTCAGATATCGATCATGGTGTTTTTGCAGACATGTTTACCCAGCCGAATGGGTTGTTTGAGGCGCCAGAAGTGTACTTTGAAGAGCAGATGTGGTAAGTTTTTCAAGGTTGGAGCGGTAGCTTGGTGGCATTAGATCATGGCTCGTATACTAACGCTTTGCAGGGGCAATGAACAACTTGAACCATTCTTTTCAAGTTCCGGGTTTCCCTTGGACCCCACAAATTAGACGATTTATATGACTTGTACTAGTATACAATATGATTTCATGAGTGTTATGATGGATATTCACGAGAGTGATCTTTCCTTGCGTGTCCTAGTAGGTAGAATTACTACGAGGCCGATTTCCCGAGGTAGAATGCTAGTGGCACTACTGCATGATGGCCCTAGGCATCCGTGATCGAACACATCTAAAATGCATTGAATTGGGTATGTAGCAATGAGCTCTAAGATAGCAAAGAGAAAAAAGGACTCCCAGAATGCAAAATCTCACCACCTCGCAACACTTTCAAATCAGGCCCAGGCTACCAAAGGCAGTCACCACATGCGAATCAACATTGACCAGCCACTCTTCCTGGAACCGCTCCGCGCCTCCACAAGCAACAATAACCTCATGCAAGCGGTGACGTATGAAATCGCGGATCGGCAAACGATGGATAGCGTCCGACTCATTCCATTCACGTCGACGACGGTCTTCCGCGCTCTCGCTTGCGGTACTTTCGGGCTGGGCGGTTTCGGAGCCTGCAGGTGCATTCCAGCAGACCAGATAATCGGCGTTGTCGTCGCCGCCTCCTTCTGATAACTCGACGACCAGGGCGTTCCAGGTTGTGAGATAATCCTGCAAAAACTTCAAGATGAACGGGGGCGGAGGAGAGGCATTGCCCTTCAGAGCGAGAAGTTGGGTTAAGGCAAGGACATGTAACTTCTTCTGTCCCGCCGATGCAATGTTGTCGTAATAGAAGAACCATTCAGTCAGGAGCCATGTGAACAATTGTTCTTCAGACTGGTAGGTCGCGGCCGTCGCGGCAGATGCAAATAGAGTAGGGTTTGCGAGAATGAGACGGGCAATGGAAGAGAAATATTCCGTTTCAACTTTACCGTCCACGTCAGATCTCTTCCTGTTGGGACCGGTCGTCTGACTGGCTTCGTGGGCGCTGTAAAGACCTTGGAGAAGCGATTGGAGCATGCTGGTTTCGACTAGAGACTGTGCGATGGCGTTATAGGCGGATTCGCTTCCGCCGTCGACTGTCTCGACTCCGCGGATCAGTCTTTCGACTAGACGGGGGATCACACCGGATCGTTGCTTCGTCATGGGTTCGAGTAGGCCATGGAGGCAGTAAAGAAGCTTTGAACGAATTTCATCACCGAGAATGGTTTGAGGTGCAAGCAAAATGTAAGATTCTACAATTTCGAGAGCTTGGCCAACGCTCTCCGTCCCATCTCCCAGAATAGGGAAAATGAAAGGGAAGAGCGAAAGAATCTCGGGGGTGGGCGGGGACGGGGTTTGCATCATGACAGCCGCCCAGAGCTCCAATGCCTCATCCATTAGATACAGATAAGTTTCCTGGATACCTTTATATTAGTTGTCACGTTTACCTTTCGACGATAGCGGAAACAAACTTACAGAGGCGGTATCGATGGAGCTTTGGATTAGAGGAAGAATCAGAGGGTGGTATCGCACAGAATCTTGGTTCATCGAATGAATCAGAGACGTGAGGAGAGTGAGAATCGCCTGCTTCAGCAGATGCTCTTCGCCAGACTTCTCCCATTCTTGAGGTAGGGGGGATATAATACTATCAGACAACATGACAACCTAGATAGGACTTGTTAGTGGGAACACATAAAGCTGGAAATGATGTATGACTAACATGTTGTTCCATTTTGACGACAATGACTCGCACCGACTCGAGTAGTGCCATTTTCGTATCGGATGACTCGACCTCTTGCATGAGAGACATCAGGCTTGCGAGAATTGGCTGGCAGAATGGCAAGAACTTGTCAACCTGGAAATCATATGTATCCAACACGTTGCAGAGCTGACGCCCGGCCGTTATGCGGACAACCAGATCATTCAAAGAGTCGTCTTTGTTGAGCAAGTGTTGGAAAACCTGATAAACAGAATTCATGTTCATATCAGCGAACTTGATTGGCACCCATTGGCCCAGGACAAGAGCGATGCGTCTTCTCAGAAGTCTATATTCCTGTTCTTGAATCTGGACTTCGGGTATCATGGTATTTTGGAGAAATGCATTAATGTCCAAATGTTGTTCGAGGCTGGCAGCTGCCAAGCCAATAGCGGAATACAATGACTCCTTCAGCATGACATTTTTGTTTTCGGTAGCTAAAAACATACATTAGTATATTTTAAGTAATACGTTTGTTTAATGGAGACTCACTGGCAAATGACTGGAAAACATTCAAAAGAGGTTCAATAAGCCAGTCTTTGAAATAGGTGACCAAGTCTAGGAAAAGCTTCTCGGAGCAAGAGTGAATGGAATATTCCCAGGCGTCGGCATCGACCTCTCGTTTTTCCCACGACTCTGGGTCTTCTTCCCATTCCTGGAAGTCAATATTTCTCAGCCGGAACAAGTTAGTCACAATGAGTTCCATGACATTGACCACAAATCCTTGGCTAAACAGCTGGGTTTTGATTCTATCCACAGATTCTTTCCGCTCTGCCTTATCTTCCGGGGTCTGATATTTGAAGGTTTGGGCGGGATTGAAGGCCATCTTGGAGCACGCTCGAACCAGTAACAAGGCCCGAAGAGCGATTTTCTCGGGTAGTGATTTCCCATCAGCGTCATCAGATCCAAGGTTAACATAGTTTGGACTGAGCTTCACAACGAATGCCCAGTAAGTTTTGACTAGAAGGATGGAGTTCGAGAACAAAGCAAAAGATGCAGGCTTGTTCTTCGCCATCTCAATGTGAAGCTTCGATAGTTGTAGTATGTGTTTCTCGACCATCGTGTGAATTGATTCGGGCAACCGGCCTGGTTGATCAATGAATGCCAAGAATTGAGAGAGATGTTCACTTGTCAACTCCCAAAACTTCTGTACATCATGGTCACGACCGGGGTGTTCAAATCCAGATATCATCAGGCGGCGCAAGACTTTCAAGGAAATCAGGCTCTGTTCGGTGATGTCTAGAACCGTGGCCTCGTCTAAACCACCATGCTCCAAGCTAGTAGCCCATTTAGCCATCCGGTCCATATAAATCTTTCCCACGACTTGGAATAATTCAGGTGCAATAGAGCTAAGGTGGAGTTGGGTTCTCCGGAGCCGTGCCGTGGAAAGCTCTTTCACGGTTTGTAGGAGAATGAGGAGAGTTCGAGGTAGTTGGAAGGCGTTTGCACCATGATCAGATCCGTTTCGCAGAGAATTGAGGATGGCATCTATCGCATCGGGCCTGTAAAAAGTGATCAAATAGGTTAGCATTTGGGACTTGCGTTCAGATAGCAGTACTTTGCGAGCTATACCAGTCTTGCGGATATTCATAACGCATGATCTTGGCAATCATCAATGCATTCTGAAGAGCCAGTGGGCGTGATGGCTCCACCATGCCAGCATCTAGAGCTCTTGTCTTGATCTTTTGTTTTTCCTCCGGTGCAATTGCGCTAATGTCCCAGTTAGCGTTATGTTCGTTGTTGTTGAAGACATCCAGCAACATACTTTGCAGCCGTTCTGCGCCAGTATTTGTCGATCCCATTTTTCAGCTGGATGATTGAAAGATATCGAACTTCGTTGGGCGCTGAATGGTCCAGGAAAACATCCTGTGTGAACAAACATCAGCTCCATATAATTTAAGCTTCTCACTCCGCCCCCCACCTATGGATGCTGAACTAACCTGAAGAAACGCATGGTATCCGGGCATTCGCTCCCAGTTCTGCAGTTGCTTTGTTCCAGTTTGCACCTGCTGTTGACTTGAGCCTGCTGCCAACACCAATGCGTTCACAACATTCTGTAGACTCAAAGGATTGGCCTCGCCCGACACCTCGATTGTAACCATGGTGAAAGGGTGATGTCTGGAAATTGCTAGAGGGGCTAAGCCCTGGATATGCAATTTGAAATCAACAAATTATATGATACCAGGTGCTGAACTGTCGCACCTCGGCAGAGTCGGTGAGAGCAACAACGGAATGCGAGTCGCGACTATCAACAGATGCCTCCACTCCGCCCGCCGCTTCTACTCCCCTCATCGCGGGGTATTGTTATTCCGGCCCGCAACGAGCCCTATGAGAAAACCCTAATTTATGTCCAAATAGGGTAATACACAATTTAGGGCTTGGATATTCAGGTGGGGCCAGATGAAGTCACTCCATCAATGAACAGACTTCATATCCCAGTTGTCGAATGGCCTTTCTCCACTCTAGAGGCTCCGCGAAAGTCTCTCTGCTAAGTCTAAAGCAGCTAGAGCGATCGAATAGTTAGTTCAGGGTGAAAGAAAGGTTTGACGAGAGAAATGATCCATGACATAACATCCGTCTCCAAATTTCGATCGAGGATGCAACCAGATTTATGATATGCTAGTACCGCAGTACATCATCGCTGCCAACTTTGATTGATCAAATTCTTGGAGGTCATAAATGCTTGCTCTCGATTGGCGGGATCTCTTAAGAAAGCATGACATGTCTATGATGTGCATTTCTTCATAGAAACTTGTAGATACTGCAATTACGGTACTGGTAGTCCTTACTGGTAGATACTAGTTGGTAGTCCTGGCAGCAGTAGATTTTCAGTAATTCAATGATATTTAAGTGAGGATCCATGTCGATAACTCATCCCAAAGTTGAAAAGCTTTAATTGCTTGAATCTGAGTCGAAACCATGCCTACCTTTTTTGAAGACAACCGCCGCATCGCCTACGAGGCCGAGAACAACCTTAACTCTTACCAGGCTAAGCAAGGTCTTGGGCCTAAGAGCGATTCAGGTTTGTCAAAATATGTTTGAAGAAACGCCAATTGAATTAACGTTAACATGTGTTGGTATAGCCCAAGAATCTGGAGTCAACGAATTAGTCGAGAAGCAATTCCCCGAGGCCGGAGAGGTCAAATACGGCCCTGGTGCCACAGCCTCCGGCAGTGATCATCGAAAAATCCCCGAAGACGAAGGTGGCACCCGCGATGACCGAGGCCGGTGAGTTAACAACGAACCCAGCACTCGCTAGGCCTTCCCCTTTGTGAATCCTCTAGAACTGAAAGACTAACATGATCGTATTTGTCAAGACTGCCCCAAGCGAAAGACTTCCAAGGCAAAGGTGGCCCCGAGGATAGCATCAAGATCGAGTCGGAACGTCGCCCTGGAGATCAGGAAGTTCCCAATCTTCAGGATTTGAAGCGACGTGGTGTGGCGGAATAAACTTGGACAAGATGATGTATGATAATTATGACTATCGACGGAGTAGTACTATCATTGCTGGTGATACTGTGCTTTTATGAAAGTCGTTTATAAACCACATGCATGAGCTTCTCCAATATCATTACTACTGTACTTGGAGCAGTACACTTGGGCATGAGTTCACAAATTGCTACTATTTCGATCCCCGTAGAGGCTATACCTATTGAGGGGTGTTGGATCAATTGCGGGGCATCCGGAGACCCTGGTCCAATGCCCGTCCGACACCTATAGGAGTGAGAAAAGTTTGTTTGGACCAGAAAATGGTCTGCTCTGTACCTTGAAGGAATCAGACTGGCTATGCAGATTGACAGCCAGACCCTTCAAGTTGGTAGCTTGAACCTCATACATCTCACACTGGCAGGATCAAAGGTGTTCTGCTAGGTAAACATGTTCACTTTCCCCAAAGGCTGATTGTACTAACCATGTCCAATTGGTGGGATTGGCGTGCAGGCTTACTAGTACATAGTTCAGAAGTTAGGAGAGGACCACTGCCAGTGGCAGCTCATACAGCACAGGCCCAGGCTGCATGAGTTCTGCAATGTACATAGTGCCAGTAGTACTTAGTAGCATAATTGAGGTGTCATTCCTCCCTGGGCTGACGTGAGTGTATCCTGTACGTTGTTGTACAGGAGCATTTGCCCAACCTACAGTAATTAACTTTAGTATATCGTATCCCAGTCACTCTGAGTCCAATCCCTCCACTCTCTACCTTCTAACCATGCCCTAAAGCACCCTAAGGTATTCTTCTAAATAGAGACTGTTTATCGCTTATCGAGTCAAATGGCGTGATCCGACTCCGTGATCGGCGGCTGTCGTGGTGGGGTGTATTGTATTGTATCACAAATACACTAGCTTGTATCTCCTACACCGGCCATACCGCCATTTCCCAGTGAAATGCAGTGGTCCACAGATGTGACTCCCCCCACTTTCTCCCAGTTTCCCCTCTCATCCCCCCGGGTCTGATACGTGGGCAATACGCTCGTTCCAGTTCTGCCCCTCCATCCCATTGGGGTTAGTCTGACTTGCTTCCCCCTCCATTTTTCTTCCTTCTTCTTTCCCTCTTCTCCTCTTTCTCTTCTCTCTTCTCTTTTTCTCTTCAAGAGGCTTCGGGTTTTTGATTTTTCATTCTAACTAAGAACCCTCCGCCGTATTCTCTCCTTTCTCCCCTTTCTCTATTCCACATATATCCGTCAGAATGGTTCAATCGTATGTTTATCCTGCATATCTGCTTTTGACTCATGCTGGCTCTTGACTAACCTCTCTGATAGCTCCGTTCTCGGTTTCCCCCGTATGGGTAAGCTTCGTGACCTGAAGAAGGCCACTGAAGCTTACTGGGGTGGCAAGATCTCCCGCGATGACCTCCTCGCTGAGGGTAAGCGTCTCCGTGCTGAGCACTGGAAGATCCAGAAGGCTGCTGGTGTCGACTCCATCCCCAGCAACGACTTCGCTTTCTACGATCAGTTCCTGGACCACCACCAGCTGTTCGGTACCATCCCTCCCCGTTACAGCCAGCACAACCTGCACCCTCTCGATGAGTACTTCGCCATGGGCCGTGGTCACCAGAAGGATGGTGTCGATGTTCCCGCCCTCGAGATGGTCAAGTGGTTTGACTCCAAGTATGTTTCCCTGTCACCCAATTCTTTCCAAAAACCGTAAAAAAAAAATTAGGACTAACGTTATCCTTTTCTTTTAAAGCTACCACATTGTCAAGCCTGCTCTCCAAGAGAACCAGCAGTTCAAGCTGAACGCTACCCCCAAGCCCGTTGTTGAGTTCAAGGAGGCCCTTGAGCTCGGTATCAAGACCACCCCCGTCCTGATCGGTCCCGTAACTTTCCTGGCCATCGCCAAGGCCGACCGTGACCAGAACGTTGACCCCATTGACCTGCTCCCCTCTCTCCTTCCCCTCTACGTCGACCTTCTGGCCCAACTGAAGGCCGCTGGTGCCGAGAAGGTTCAATTGGATGAGCCTGTCCTCGTCTACGACCTTGCCCCTAAGGTCAAGGCTGCCTTCCAGCCCGCTTATGAGAAGCTTGGCGCCCTCGGCGCTGCTGCCCCCAAGATCACCCTGGCCACCTACTTCGGTGACATCGTCCACAACATTGACGTCCTGAAGGCCACTCAATCCGTTGATGCTATCCACGTCGACCTGGTCCGCAACCCCGAGCAGCTCGAGACCGTCATCGCTGCCCTCGGCCCCAACCAGACGCTGTCTGCCGGTGTTGTCGATGGACGTAACATCTGGAAGACCGACTTCAAGGCTGCCATCGAGAAGGTCGAGGCTGCTGTCCAGAAGCTCGGCAAGGACCGTGTTGTTGTCGCCACCTCCTCTTCCCTCCTGCACACTCCCCACACCCTCGAGAGCGAGAAGAAGCTCGACGCTGAGGTCCGTGACTGGTTCAGCTTCGCCAGCGAGAAGGTCAAGGAAGTCGTCATCATCAGCAAGGCCGTCACTGAGGGCCCTGCCTCTGTTGCTGCCGAGCTCGAGGCCAACGCCAAGTCCATGCAGTCCCGTGCTACCTCCAAGCGCACCAACGACCCTGCTGTCAAGGCCCGCCAGGCTGCCGTCACTGACGCTGACCACAACCGCAAGTCTGCCTTCCCCGTCCGCATTGCTGAGCAGACCAAGCACATCAAGCTTCCTCTGTTCCCCACCACCACCATTGGTTCCTTCCCCCAGACCCAGCAGATCCGTATCCAGCGTAACAAGTTCACCAAGGGTGAGATCACCGCTGAGGAGTACGAGAAGTTCATCGAGCAGGAGATTCAGCACGTTGTCAAGCTCCAGGAGGACCTTGACCTCGACGTCCTGGTCCACGGTGAGCCCGAGCGTAACGACATGGTGCAATACTTCGGTGAGCGCCTGAACGGTTACGTTTTCACCACCCACGCCTGGGTTCAGAGCTACGGTTCCCGCTGCGTCCGTCCTCCCATCATTGTTGGTGACATCAGCCGTCCCGCTCCCATGACCGTCAAGGAGAGTGCCTACGCTGTCTCTCTCACCAAGAAGCCCATGAAGGGTATGCTCACTGGACCTATCACCTGCCTTCGGTGGTCTTTCCCCCGTGACGATGTCCACCAGAGTGTCCAGGCCCAGCAGCTCGCTCTTGCTCTGAGAGATGAGGTTTCCGACCTCGCCAAGGCCGGCGTTAAGGTTATCCAGGTCGACGAGCCCGCTCTCCGTGAGGGTCTTCCTCTGCGCACTGGTGCTGCCCGTGACGCCTACGTCAAGTGGGCTGTTGCCGCTTTCCGTCTGTCCACCGCCGCTGTCGAGGACAACGTCCAGATCCACTCTCACTTCTGTATGTTCTCCCTCGAATCCGATCCAAACTTTGATCAATTTACTAACATGTGATGCAGGCTACTCTGAGTTCCAGGACTTCTTCCACGCCATTGCTGCCCTTGACACTGATGTCCTCTCCATCGAGAACTCCAAGTCTGATGCCAAGCTGCTCAAGGTCTTCCTTGACCAGAGCTTCGAGGCCCAGATTGGACCTGGTGTCTACGATATCCACTCTCCTCGTGTCCCCACCGAGGCTGAGATCAAGGAGCGTATTGAGCAGATGCTCAAGTTCCTTAAGCCCGAGCAGCTCTGGATCAACCCTGACTGTGGTCTGAAGACCCGTACTGAGGAGCAGACTGTCGGCCAGCTTAAGTCCCTGGTCGCTGCTGCCAAGTACTACCGCCAGAAGTACGCTCAGTAAATCTGTGCATGTACTTTTTTCTTTTTTTTCCATTTGTTATATCTCCCATAATGTGTTAATTGAATGGAGCGGCATATTTCAACCCGCCGCCCCAGGCACGGGAAGGTTTGTTTTATGACGATTACGAAGATGATACCAAAAGTTCAACATTCGGTTTCAAGGTTTAGCGGATTAGAGGGCACCAAAAGCGGGTTTACGGAGTTTCAACATGACTTGACGATTTCAACATGGGTGCCGCCTATTAGGTGCCGAATCTTTCAACAATTTGATTCTCACGTCCTTGTGAAGCAGTTGCTATCACTTGGACCTGGAGAATGAGAACTTTGTTCTACTGTAGAATCAGCTGTGAATATTACTTCTAGCTTTATGCTACATTACATGTTTCCTGTGCACGTAAACAATTCTAGTAGATCAAGATTGCAAGTAAATCAACAAAGACTCGAGAAGAAACAAAATCAAGATTGTCACTGCAATGCAATGTGGGCGTAGTGGCACGCTCTGACTCGACTAAGGCATAACAATTAGTAGGATTGTGCTGTCCAGCTTGCCCGTGACTCACCTGGAGTCCCAGTCCCAGGCCTGAGGCCAACCATTGGCCAGGTGGTAGACTCGATCTCAACCTCAATCTAGAATAACCCTAACTAACCATGGAACCCCAATACAACTATTCCAGTCCACCTTATACTTATTAGGTCGCAAACTTCTCTTTAATTTCAAATACAGAGAAAAAGCATTCAAACAGAAATCACATATCATCTGGAAGAAACAAACAGTTGCCACTTTCCTCTCCATTTCCTCAAACTAGAAGCAGGCTTTTCGCTAAAACCTCTGAACGGCCCCCGAACTTGTCCATGCTAGAGAGTCTTGGCAGGGTCTCAAAACCGACCAACGAACCACTCAGAACGCCGCAATGTGAGGCTCGAAAATATGGAAATGGGAACAAAAACCGCCCTAGAGCAATTCGAGTATAGACCCTAGTTCCCAGTAGCATCGATGTTCCCGCTAACACCCTCGCTAGGCTAAATCGGCACCCCGTCGCCGCCGAACTGAAGTTTTGCCTCATTTCCCCTGCATGGGAGAAAAAAAAGTTATTAAAACCTCTCAACCTGTCCGACTCGTTGAAGGTTCAGATCTTTACTTTTTTCCCCCTCGTATTCTCTCAGCCCTAGCTTCTTTACTTTCTAACCCCATAATTACTATCTGATCCTGATCTGAATCAGCCGCACGCCGATCATCATGCGCTGTGGGTCGGCTTGGCTGTTAGGCTTAGCTGGTGCATCCTTGTCCAATGCCTTGACGATGGAAAAGAGAGACACTCCAGCAGTCCTGACAGTGCCTTTTGCCTCGGGACAAGAAACGCCACGTCGGTTGTCCAAAAGATCAGACTCGACTGTCAATGCCAACCTTGCCAATGAACACTTGCTGGTAAGTACTACCCTCTTCAACATTCCAAAAGTCCCCAAGTGCTAACCTTTTCCCCACAGCACACCACTTACGTCGCCAATATCACCTATGGAACCCCAGGCCAACGTTTACTGCCTTACCTCGATTCATGGGGTAACGGCTGCTGGGTAGAGAGCATAGACAGCGAGGACTGCAGTCTTTGGAAAGACCCTTCTAATTGCGGCGGATACGGCTCCTACAATCGGACCGCATCCACGACCGCGAAAAAGCTCGACGAGAAATTCAACTACGATGATTCCGGTTCCCAGGTAACCGGTGACTTCGTCACTGATGTGATGAGAATCGGTGGTGCCGAAGTAAAGAACATGAAGATGGGCATTACAGAGACATTCCTTTCCTCAAGTGAGTTTGAACCTCCCATCGCACGATATCTATACCCGCCCATTACTAGTAGTGGTAGAGATAGTACAGAACTAATGCTCCAAAAACACAGGTACTCTGGGATTCGGATATGGAAATGCATCTTCCATCTCCCTCCCCCAAGCACTAGCCGATGCAGGCGTCATCAAGTCCCCAGCTTTCAGTCTCTGGCAACAAACAGCTCTCTTCGGCGGCGTCGATAAATCCCAGTATAACGGCACCCTATACACATTTCCAATCGTGAATGGTACGTTCAACGGAACCGAAAGACAAAAAGCCCACCGAATCAATCTGGACGGAATCTCCATAAACGAAACGGACGTCTCGTCCTCCGAATTCCCCCAAGACGCCTTCTTCGACGTCTTATCAGGGATGACCTACGTTCCCAAATCCATCGCGGAAGCCATAAATGCGAAAATCGGAAATACCTCCGTTGCAGATGATTGGGGCCAAGTGAATTTCTCCTGTAACGCGCTAAACGAGAACACGACTGTTGAGTTCAAGTTTGGCGCCGACCTTACTATGCAGTTTTGGCTTGATTCGTTTGTTTCGCGGACCCGGCATAGTCAGGTTGATTGGTTTAGTCCGGATGAGGAGACTTGTTATTTGACTATTTGTGAGAATACGGATTTGCAGTATAAGGGGAGTGTGATTCTTGGTGCGAACTTTTTGAGTCTTGTTTATGCTGTTTTTGATTTGGGGAATGAGGAGGTTTCGTTGGCGGAGAGGTCTTGGGATTATTATGGACGTGATGTTGTTGAGATTACCAAGGATGGAGTGCCGGGGGCTAAGAAGGGGAGTAGTAGTGAGGATTCGGATTCGGCTGGGACGCGGTTGGGGAGGGATTTGGGGATGAGTGCTTTGGTTGTTGCTGCTGTGATGCTGGTGGTTGCTTTTTGAGGTGATCATTTGAACTTGAAGTGCTAAATTTTTCCTTATCTTTTCCTGGCAATGCGCTGGCCATGCGATGTGAACTCCACGATACTATTAATCATATAATGTATTTAACAGCTAATTGAAAATAATGATGTTCGCGACTGAAACTCGAAAATCAGGCCATCACCGTAGCTTCGTCACTGGTATAAAGATAACGTAGAATATTGGTCTATCTGTACCTTTATATCCCTGTGAAAAAGGCACCTCGACTTCCTCGGAGCCTCACATCCATGAGCACCAGGGCACAACGGCTCCTCGCCCAGCAACACCCTTTTCTCCAAACTTCTCAACATACCATTTACGTCCCCACCGCGCATGAGGAAGCATATTCGCGACCGCGTTGATCAAGAAAACAACCGCTGGCAGGGGAAATGGTAGACCAAATCGATCAGTCACTGAAGCAAAGGGTAAAATCCAAGGCGCCGCCCTTAACGGAGGTGCAACGGTAGCCGCGGTAGTACTGAGCTTAGAGGAGACCGAAAGAGGGTAGACTGCAAGACCTGCAATGGCAAAGCCAGTCCACTCGAGCCACTCAAAGACGTAATGAGGGTATAGAATAGAGGTGAAGACACCCTTTGTGGGGGGAATGACGTAGACTTTGCTGTACTTGTTACCGCCATTCGGGTTTGCAGAAGTGTCAGTCTTATCGTCTGACCTTTTGGTCGTGCGGTGCTCGGCTTCGGATCGTCTCATGCGGAATAGAGAGGTTTCTGAGTATATATTGCCTGCCATGCCAATGGCAAAGAGTGCGGTACCAAGGATAGGAAGGGCAGGGATCCATGTCGGTGATGAGGCACTAGAAGCTGAAGCTTGAAGTGTCTCAGCGCCGGTAGTTACGTATCCAGAAATAGGAATCTCGAAGCCGCGGATCCAGCCGGCGAGACAAGATGAGTTGAACCAGTTGAATAGGACTGCACTGGCCACGATGGTCAGGTGCATGGGTGACATGCTCGGTGCCGAGAAAAAGGGCGAGATGATTGCCCGGTTGGTATAGTGAATGCAATATAATGCCGCCATGAGCTGATTAGCTGCAGGGAGCTCGAAAAATGTTGGCGATGAGATGCCGAGGTTGTAGATCAGGTTTAGGGGTCCGGCGATCTCCATTAGGAACCATCCTACGCGGCCGGGCATGTTGAAGATGGATTTTGCGTAGGACCCTTTTCCTGATGGGTACCAGGAGGACAACCATTGGATTATGGTGACCTAAAGGGGTTTGTTAGCTGTGATCATTGAGCTTGATTCGGCGGTGATACGGTGAATATCTGGGCGTATCTACTCGCAATTGGCCTTTGTTTACATACCAATGGGAAATATTGGAAGACCGTGAGCACGCAGTTATAGGCAGCTGGAGAAACGGGGTAGAACTCCCCTGCTTGGGGCACAAAAGCCCAGACAGCTGAAAGTGTTGCCCCCATGACTAGGAGATTTAGGAGTACCAAGGGGTGGAATACAAGTACGACAGAGAAGAAAGCACAAGCACTACTTAAAGTGAAATCGAGATCGGTCTTAGATGATGTAACCATATGTGCTCGATATAGCAAGCGGTGAAGGATAAGCTTCGTTAGGTACATGTGTAGTTCGGCAGTTGTGAACTTGTGACACGAAGAAGATTAGAAGATTCTACAATCCCTGCTCGGTGCTGTCTATACCAAGGTCCTGAGCGGGAAAGCAAGTCCCAATTTGTCCATCTATCCCCATCCACGGATTCTATTAGCCGGATGTTGTGTCCATCTCCTCTGTCGTACCTCGAGCTTTATTCCGACGCTCATTCTTGAATGCTTCGATCTTAGCTTTTAGTTCAGTGTCTAGACAAGAGTTTGTTAGCCGTGGACTTGGGTTACACCTGACAGAGTATGGTCTTACCAGGTATCACATCCTCCATCTTCAGTGGAACACGGTTGAAGGGATCGTGGGGATCGCTGAGCAAATGCGAGCGGATCGTAGATCGATCAATCGATGTCCGCGAGTTGGGGAGGATGACTGGGTCTTCCATGAGAGTGTACATGAGAGGATCTGATAACAGAGGTTAGTCAAGTTTTACCCTAATGCGAGGTGAAGAGAACATACCGAGAAAATCGTCCGGAATTTCGCCCAGGTCTTCTTCCGCCTGTTCGTCCTCCGCCTTAGCTGCTTGAACTTTCTTCTGTAGCACGCTCCAGCGACGCAGCTCTTCTGGTCCCTTTAGCGACCATTTGCGGATGATCTCCGCCGCTTTTTCAAAGTTCGCTGGTTTGTATGAGCGACCATCACGAGCAACAGCAACAATGAAGTTCTGTTTATTCATCAGATTGAGATACACGTCAGTGATCTCACTGAGTAGAGCTCGGGGGCTGAAGCCATATTCTGCGAGGTTGTCAACGCGCAGAGTAGCGCTCTTGGGTCCAACCATGGCATCAAGGTTGTAATCGAGCATGTCGGCCAAGCGCTGCACGATTTCTGGCATGGTGAAGGAATCCGCCAATGCATCTGTGAACAGCTTCAACATGGCCACTGTTTCGTTTGTAAGTTGCATGTAGGACTTGGCATTCCGTTGGGCTGTAGCCAGGTGCTCTTCCCGCTGTTGGCGAGTAGCTTGGTCCATGGAGCTACCATCTCTATTGAGCTCTGTCTGGGTGGTGTGGATAGTCTTGAAGGCACCGAATGACTCGTCGAGAACGTACGTCACATCGTTGAGAAGCATGTTGACGAACTGGACGAAGAAGTCCAGGTTCTGGTTAGCCTGGTTGGATAGCTTGTCTCGGTAAATGGTGTTGGGCCAGATGCATTTTATGATCTGGAAGATCTCATAACGAATGTTGAACTTGTCAAAGAATTGTGTATGTGTTCCAGTATGTTCAGCCTCGATGTAAAATTTCATGACAGCATGCAAGAGGTACTCATTGGCAAATTCCAGTGAGTTAAGCAAATCCACTAGCACACCCCGAGCACCTCCAGGGCGGCTCCAGGTTCCTCGGAACATAATGGAAACGAGGCCAGCCTTGAGGTAAGGGTTCTTGATGTAAGCCGAGCTTTCCAGGAGTGTAATGCAAAGGATTACCAGCTCATCGCCTTGGGTGGCAGTGATAATCTGAGGCATGGACCACATGATGAACTTGAAGTTGCTCACAATGTCATCGAGGAAATATTCTGGCAAGCACTTGAAGATCTCGGGCTGTTGCTCGGGCAGAGGCAACTTGATAGGCTGCTTGGGGAAATCCACACCGGAGACAAGTCTGAGCAACCAGACTGTGACATATCGCATGAACAGCATTGACCGAGCTTGCCACTGGTCATCGAAGAGAACACCTTGCAAGCTGTACTTCAGGGCAATTCCGAGGTCAAGTTTGTCCTTGTATCTCTTCAGGGCTTGCTCGAACATTCGCAATTGGCTGGGGTTGCCAGACCACCGGTGCCGCTCTAATTCAAATTTGTTGATGGAAGACTCCATGTGGCGGATATCTTTATCTAGCTGGTCCAGCTTCTCAGTCAAGGATTCGCTACCGTAATGGTGAGCAGCAACTGTCAAAAAGAATATCTCAGTAATGAAGTTCGACGAGTCTCCAACCTTCTTGGAATAGAAGGCATCGGAGGCATGTTGATCCGCATTGATTTTAGTCTCTTCTCTCATATCTACCCTTGAATCTCGATGGAGATACTCAGAATCGATCCTGTCAATCTTTGTGAAGTTAGCATCCATGAACGGCTCGCAGAGCTGATCAAGGCATGTGGTGATGTTGAACATGAAACCATCCGAGGACACGGTTTCTGGGTCTACTTGCATGGCCCGCCGCTTATGATTGATGTTCAGAGCAGTCGCAAACCAGTCAAGAACCCGATCACGGGCTTCCTTCGAAGTACGAATCATGTGGTTAACCACATCAAATAGATCGGAGCTGAGCAACTGCTGTGTCATTCGGAGTGACCGTTGTGCGTTCAGAATGTATGCTTGGTCTCGGGTTTTCGGACTCGAGAAATATGACATGGTGACTTTTCCTTGAAGAGGCGAGAGTCGGAACCAGGGCCCCAGAAGAGTGACTTTCTCAAACTGGGCCGGGTCCTCTGATGCATTAAAAATAGAAGACTCTGTGATTGCGGCGGCTATGACAGGATGACGAACGAGGTTGCGCAGTGCCTGTGAAGTATTGTTAGTTTCAGGCCTAGCCCATATCAAAACGAAGTTCAACGAACAATAGCGTAAGGCTTGTAATCATCATTGATGTCCTTGGTGGAAAGTTCCGCGCTCATTTCTTCCACTGCAGAGATAAAGGCCGGCTTGAGACTCTCGTCATCATCAAACCTCCTGACCGCCTCGCCGATGAATTCAAAGTCAATGCCTCTGTCATCTTCGGGATCTAACAATAAGTGCGAGGTCAATGGAGACCGCTCAGGGGTGTCCACCCTAAATCGTCATAAGTTAGATCTATGAATTCCAATTATCCGGGCGTTCATACATACCCAAACATCTCTGGCATAGTCATTGCAAAAATACAGTAACTCATACATAGTCGCTTTGCTTCGCAAAGCACTTGGAATTTCGGGTCGTCATCTCGTGTTTTCTTGAAATTCTTCTGTAGCTTGGCGATTCGCTTCCAGCATGGTAGGAGATAGTTCAATGGACGTTGGGATCCTGCTGTTGATGCCGCTTCCAGAAGTGCTTGGTCCAACAACGCCGTTTCTATGCGCAGTTCTTTGCCTTCGTCTTGTAATTCGCTCTGTAGCCCACGGAGATGAACTCGCTGATCATTTTGTCCCTCTTCCTTCAGCGTAAATCGGAAGACAGCGCGCAAAGTCCGGTCTTCCCAAGTCTCCAGTGTCTCCGCTTTAGGCGGAGGAGTTCCTGCATTTGACGGTGCAGTAGATCGTGGCCGTTCCGGTGTTGCAGTTGCAGCAGAAGCAGGTGTGATCTTTATGCGCTTCCCCTCTGGATGCTGTGGTGTCTGTGCAGAAGAACTGCGGAGCTCGGGGGATGGCTGGGTTGGTCGGAACGGAGACTGTGAGCGAGATGGGCTGGCGGAGGTCGGGGGAGAATCCGATGCGCCATCACTGGTAGTCGGAGGAGGAGTCGGGTTGGAAAGCTTCGCAAGACGCTTGTTGCGGATCTGGAGAAGATCGTGATATCTCAAATTAGCGACTGCGGAGAAACGGGAAGCCATATCGGACGAGAGTTGGAGCGAGTGACAGAGACCGACTAACCTTGTCCGCATCGGAAAGCGAGTCTGACATGGTAAGGATCAATAAAGAACCACTCGGTAACCGGCAGATATGGCGAAGCCCAAGCTGAAGCGATTGCTTGGTGCGGGGATGGGTGAAGGGCGCAACTTTTGGGCTAGTGAGGATGCTGGACCCGCCACATTTATTGCACCAAATAACAAAGGACACACCTAGCGAAGGGACGCCAAAACGGAAAGGAGAGAATAAGAACGAGGCTCACAAATAAAAGGAAAAGCCAAGTTGCCGAGAGAGAATGAGAATGGAACTGAGAGGGGAAAGATGTGAGAGACTCGGAGTCTGGAGATTCGGTGGTGGTCGCCGAGATTCGCTCGCAATTGCTTTGACTAAGCAGACTCGCTTGTATACAAAGAGTATAACAATGAACTACCTTATGGTATAAATGGGTACGAGATAGATGGATAAACTAAGAATAATATCTTTATGTGGACAGGATAGTTTTGATTATGTTCATTGTAACGTATTAAGTTCTCATTCCCTCTCCTCCTTCTAGAAATTCCAAAGTCAAAGGTACTTCTTCCCATTGCTGGGTGCCAAGTAAGATCAACATAGAAACGATCCCTCCACAGAGAGATTCGATGCATTTCATAAAGAGACAATGTACACAAGTCGAAGTTGAAGAGCAAGGAAAAGGAAACCCCAGATAACGCCGTCCATCGCACATGTGTTATTGACATCCAATTATCCACCAGCGAGTCGGACTCTCAATACTTCCCACGAAGCTTCTCTACCCGCTGACAACTCTTTAACTCCATCGCACGAGCTTCCCTCATCTTCTCGACATCTGGGAAAAACCAACCCTGGGCGTCTTGGATCTTGCGTTCTCGCAGATTGATTTCATTCTCGCAGTCAACCCGGAGGGCTCGCACGTGGTCGAGTTCAACTTGTCTATCAAGCTGTTTGAATTTGCGGGCACTGAAGTCTTCCACATCGACGGGATTAATGAAATAATTAAGGTTGAGGTTGGGTGTTGTACGACCCATAGTGTGAGGAGGTTTGGCGGTATCGAATCGGTATGAAGGTCCTGATGGCGCGGATGAAGTGAACAGAGAGGAAAGAAGAGGGAGAACGAAAAGAATTATGAGAGGAGCGAGTTGGCGCAGTAAAGTCCAGCCGTCCACGTTGCCTTGCGACTGCCCGGCAGCATTGGCAGTAGGTCTGCGACGAGGTACACCACCTCCAAATTGGTGTACGCGGAAACCAGGACCACCGTTCATGTTGAAGACAAATCCGGGACCACCTATAAAAACGAGAATGTTTGGGTTAGCCATGCGGTTTAAGTAGAGAGAAGCGACGGAATGATCCTGCTGTCAACAATGACATCGCCAGGAAAGTGCCGCGTTTCGTTCAAAACAAGACGGGTCATACCGAAGCCGCCGCCGCCCATTCCTCCAAATCCACCACCGAAGAATCGATTGAATAACTCCTCTGGTGATATCTCTTCTTCGAATGCAGGACCCCGTCCACCTGACCGAGGGAAGCCACCGCCGCCGCCGCCGAAGCCACTGAAAGGTGATCCGCCGCTCGAGGCACTCGGGCCGGGATTGAATCTGCTATCGGGATCTCCTCCAAACTTATCATAGCGAGACTTTTTATCTTCATCCGAGAGGATTTGGAAGGCGCGCGAGACCACTGTAAAAAAGGATTGTTAGAGATGGGGAATAGAGTAAATGCGGCCTGGATGGGAATGATCACGCACTCTTGAAGGCCTCATCAGCACCCTCGTAGCCATTCTTATCCGGATGTGTCAACAGGGAAAGTTTCCGGTATGCCTTCTTAATTTGAGCATCTGTTGCTGATCGCTCAACGGACAATATCTCGTAGAATTCAGTGGCTCCGCATTTTCGGATTCGTAACACGGCTGCCTTCTGTTCGACAGTGTATTTGCGGTCCTGGTTACCCTGATTATGATCGCGAGATCGCGCGCCTGCGCCATTCGCGTCGGATCCTGACGCCTTGGCAGACATGGCGATCGAGGGCTCCGGGGGAAAGAGTGTCGCGGAGTGAAACCGTTGCGTGTGAGAGAACGAGGGGAGAGTGAGAGGGTGTCAAGGCGGGAGTGGGTGGCGAGGAACCGCGATCTAAGGGGATTCCCAATTCGCCAAAAATACCGACAACGATGTATCAGTATATAGGCGACCTGAATCAACAGGAAGTCAAGTGGGTTGCGATGAAATGCAAGGCGGGCGTGGGGAGTGGCGGAGGAAGAAGGCCATAGTCAAAAGGTGTCTTTGCCAAGCAACTCGGAGCATCCAATACGCCGCGGGTATACCTGCAACTGCAACTGCTCTCTCTATCTCTACTCCACTTTCACTTCCACTTCCACCTCCACCTCCATCTCTTTTTCTCTTCTCTCTCTGGCAGCCACAACTCTTCCATACAACAGGCCAAGCTCGCACAACAGGCCGTCTTTTGTCAGGCTACCACTTCATTCGAATATCTGCGCATATCACAGCTCCCCGGACCTTTAACCTCTATACACACTCAACATGTCAAAAGACTCCACCATTGAAGAGACCAAGCAGACGCTGGTCCAGAAGTTCCGAGCATGGGGTGGTACGTTCTGCAATTTTTTCAGGCCCCCGATTGAGTACATCTGCACCTTGCACCTTGCAGACACTGACATATCTCTTAGAAAACTCATTCCCACCAACGGTCCTCGCTTCCCTCATCTTTGCCCAACATGCGCGACCCTACCAGTTCTTCCCCATGCTGTTCCCGCCCGTCCTCCTCTTTACCAGCTATGCGAATCTTTCGGGATTCAAGACAGAGAGCGCCGGTATTAGCGCAGCGTGGTCCGGTCTCTACCTACTGCTCGCAGGGCGACGGAAACAACCCATCTCGAAGAAGTTCGGAACTCGCGGTATCGTGCGTGGAGCGACAATGGGTCTTTGCTTGGTGAATATGATTGCTGGTGGACTGGCTTATACCCTAGGAAAGAAGGAGGAGGAGGATGAGTCTTGAAAGAGAGCTGGGGGAAGAATCAGTGGAGTTGCGCAGATCATGGACTGCCTCGCGTGACCATCACGAATGTACGATATGCGATTGGAAATGGCTGGAACGGCATAATTTGATTGGAACTGGTGTCAAAATACTCGTTTGGGTGGAATTGGGGTTGTTCAAGTTCCACGGTCTATATACTGTTATCTGCCAGTGTACGATATTCATCACAGCCTGAGACATGGTAATGTGAATCAACTAAATAATACCTGTATGTCACGATCCTGCATGGCTCCGTAAATGGCCAGCGCCATGGTAGTAAAAGTACAGCATGAATATTTTTTCTCCAAGCAGTCTGACTAGCAGCAGCTGGATGTCTAAATCTTTGTGTCTGGGCTATCGGAGGGGTACGGCTTCTCCGCCAGCAGGTACTGACGCACCCCTTCCGGGACCAGCCATTCTAAGTCATGAACGGCACTCTGAATGGCATCCCGGGCGCGAGTCGAGCTCACGGATGGCTCGCCAGGTTTCCTGCCTTCCACGAGTTGGATCTTCTGCGCCCATTCCCTCGGTCCACCCTCGGCTTCTCGATCACCGCGAGCAAGTGCTTGCAGGAATTCCTCTTGGTCTTCTCTGGAACCCCATTCATCGCTGGGCCGCATCGTTACCCGTAAGCTGTGCTTTGAAAATAATGAGCTCAAGGGCTGTAGGGTGTGTTCAGGTGGGTAGTATTTGGCATTAAAGATGCGGATCAAGGTATCATATCCAGTGAGATGGATCTGTTCAGGGGCGCCAGGGTAGCAACCTGAAGCTTCAATGGCAGCTGCTTTGTCGACAAAGTATGGCTTTTTCGTCACACAGATATCAATTGCGGGGATATTCTCGTTCAAGGAAGATTCCCCGGAGGAGTCCGTCGCTAAGTGGGTGCGCAGGTCATGTGCAAACAGCTCCATCATGGCGAGTCGATCTTCAAAAGAAGCAGGTTTGGATGGTTTATCTGCATTTTGAGTGGCGAGGAGCAGAAGTAAACGAGATGTGGGATTGAGATGTTCTTGCAAGGCGGAACTGGCTATGCGGAGATGGGCGCGAGTTGGGGGGTTGAAAGACGAGTCTAGGACAAAGAGAGTCTTTGCTGGTGGAGAGCGATCAGGCACGCTGCCCAGAACTGCAAAATCATTTGTGGATGACGCGAATTGTTTCAGGAGTGATCCATACTGCCTGCGTAGGGATTGAAAGGAAGCCATATTGATGTTAGTAGTAGTAGATGTAAGATGAAGCTTACTAGCATAGGACTATGACTCGGAAGGTACCATGGAGTGGGCTGTTGATAAGATATGCAGCCTGTGAGTGGCACCTTCCATTTTCTGGGGCAGCTCCAATTCCAGTTCGCGGGGAAGGAGCACCCCAACGCAGGAAGGAGCGAGCGAGTTAACTTGAAAGACTTCAAGTTGTCACGCGTTCCCGACTTCCCAAGTTCCCAACTCCACTGCAGTGTGTACCTCAAATCTTCTTCCAATGCTAGTATACTACTGCCAGGAACGCCTCAGCCATGTTGGGGCGGGGTCACGGTCTTTCCGTGATACTAAGTTTCTGTGGCTGTGCACGGGTGCTGCTCCCCGATTTATACTATTGATCACAGACACTCCCGCGAAATGGCTCCAACTTGAATCTAACAGTTCATCCCATTTCAAATGGAGAATTCAAATCCTTCGCTTCGAGAATCATGCGCAGACGCAGACGCGCTATTCAATATCCCAGAGGCTGATCTAATACGCCAGGTCTACGAGGAGTACTCAACCGACATTGACCGTCTCAAACGGGCTTACTCCATCCGTGATGACTGGTGCCCCCCTGATACTCTTTCTCCATCGCACATTCTGTACGGGGAAAACTACGATGAGGTCAATAGAACCCTTGTTGGGGTTCTCTCCTTACGTTGGATTCATCTCGGACAATATGAAACATTGGTTGCCTCACAGCCATCTGAGCTCCGGCTGAACAGAGCTTCATTCGATTGGATTAGGGACTTTTATGCGCAGACCGTTGTCGACTCGAATACACTTTATACACTAATCACATCCATTGTGATCAATGACCTGGGGAAGGATCCTCAGCTGGCATTGGACTATGAGCAATCTACCGGTGAAGATATTTCCGACATCAACCATGACGCAGTCCTCCTCAAAGCATGCACTGCTGGCCTCATCCCATCTCTTCAAAAGCTTCCTCCTGCAGACATGGAAGATGCCATACTTGCGATTGAACTTGGTGCCACCTTTAACTTTGGCCAGATGGCCCAAGCGGAGAATGTCCCGGTCTCTCTCGCCGGTCTTCTGAAAATGAAAGACAACCGTCGCAGTTTTCAAATTCGATTTATGGAGCAGCTGTTGGACATTGCTGGTGCAGCAGGTCACATGGACTGGACATGTGCAAAAAAACTCATCCAGCCCATATTCCAGTCCTATCAGACTGTTTATGATGCATGCCAACAGGTGATTTCTGGGAATGTGAGCCTTCGCAAGGGCTATGATCTTATCCTAAATCTGCGGGCACAATTACTTCATGACAGGGGATTCAGGCTGCTCTGCGCAGATGAGTCGCCAGATGATAGAGCATTTCTCCGAATTTTATGCATGGGTAATGTCACATCTCTCGAGAAAGCAAATTTATTTGACGACGCCTGGAGAGGTCTGGATGATGAGATCAGGGCAGGCTTAGTGCGTGATTTGAATATTGATGGTAGCAGTGGACATCCAGCAGTACAGCCGACATACATGCCCGCTTTTCTATCTCGGATCAAGAGTCGTGATGCTTTAAAATATGCTTTACGCTATCTTTCTCGGATTATGAGTGCAGATGATCTTCAAGATCCATCAGCTCTCGTTATAGAAAGGAGTGTCCTGGGGATTATGAAGCAATATGCCGAGACTGGAGCCTTCGATCAAGATCCTACAATTCTGGAACAAATAGATACACCAGGAGGCGTGATAGCGCAGAGGACTTCGGATTAAGAATACTTTATTCGTGTATTGGATGAAGTTGATCCTAGGTGAATCTGGTTTGATATTTTAAAACATTCAATTTAATGCAATATTGGAACAAATTATTTCATATCATGCCGCCCAGGTGAGGATCCAGAACTCAAAGTCACGTCATGAAGAAAACGCAAAAGCTCAAGCACTGGCTTGCTGAACAGCAGGAACTTTGCGAGGAGGTTCAGGATAGAAAACTCCACTGCCAGCATTGGCGGAAGCATGCGAAGTCTGCGCCTTTTGCCGGTAAAATGCCCGGGTTTTATTGACATCGCTCTGACTGGCCAAACTGATCTTAAGCCAATCGTTCGGCGTGGCCTGATCCTCCAACGAGCTCCGCATCCGAATCACACACTCGCGATAGAGACAATTTGTTTCGAAGCGCCAACTGCACAATAACGATCTCAACATACCCCCCTCGCGACCCGCAATAAGAGCAACAACAGGTGGTCTCTGAGCAGCGATGACGGTGACGCTCATATCACCTGTATCAACAATGGTGAAAAGACGATACGAGTCCGGAATACGGAGTTCTTTTCTTTGCCGCTTCCAATAATCAGACCCGCTAGGATCACCATTCTTCTCCCGGTGCTCAATTCCCATTCGAAGTTTTGGATGTTGTAGGTCCTTAGAGAAGATCGAAGAAGAGGCTGCATAGGAAAGCCGAGCATTATAATTGCCATATATGGTCTTCTCGAGCTCTCGGAGAGTCATCGTGCCTTCGAATCCTACCAGATGACATGAAACACCGGAGACTCCGCCATTGCAAAGCTGGCGCACTGCCAAAGGGCTGAACCAAGAAACCACCCAGCCAACGCCGATGAAGATTGCCACACCCAAAAGATAGTCGCCAACATTAATGCCCTGCCGGGTAACATTCAAGTTTGACATTGCAAGAGATATGGCAGAGGAAAACAATCCAAAGCCTGTGACGAAGAACCAGACTCCAGCAAAGACAATGCTTTGTGATAAAGTTGCACGGAAGCTGGTTAGATCCTGAACGTATCTCATTCTGGGAAATCGCTTCCATCGAATGGGAATACCTCGACAACGATCGGCTATGACCGTAGGCGTGAATTTATCATTGCCAATTCCAACAACGTCGCAGAGCGGGTTGATATCCCAAAGATGAACAGAATATTGATCACGGTCTGCAATGTTTCGCAGAAGAGTTTCACTGCTGGCGATAGCGTACTCCTCCTTGGCCGTTGGATTTTGCTGGGATTTGCCATGATCCGGCCAGAGGCAGAGCAGACGCTCAAGTAGCTGGTTGCTATCATTGACAAGAGATAGTCTGGCAACAGCCTGGAATACGTCTTCGTCATCATCGGGCGTGAGACGGTAAGCCAGTAGCCCCATGGCAGCATATGCCAACTCCACTGTACTTTCACCTCTGGTATCGCGGCCAGATGTCAATTGAGCCAGGGCTTGGATTGCAAAAGTGAACAGCTGCAGCTCGCTCAACTTCGTTCGATTAGTATAGTGGTTGACAAGATGGGTGATTGCATCTTCATGTGTATCCCATTCTTCTTCACCAGTTAAGTGAGATCGAGATGGATGGCTTGCCCAGAAGCTGTTATACATATCGGTTAAAAGGACATTGCTGATTCGAACGACGCCATCGCCCTGCATTGCCTCGAGTGGGGAGATGCAGTATCGAATCTTATCCGCTGCAAGTAAAACTTCAGGCAACGTCCAAATTCGCTGGCCCCAAATTTGTTTGTCCTCTGGACCATCGTTGGGCAATACGACATAAACACGCTTTGCACAGCGTACTGCATCGCAAATCGAGTTAATGTCTTTTGTCATTTCGGAGTCTGCACGCAGTCCTGGACCTCCTGTGTTTTTATCTGTGTCGCTAGGCGGGGGAGGAGATGCAACGCAGTCCATGTCGAGCCAGAAAGCTTCCATCTCAGGATCCCTTGGGTCTCGGCGTTCGTTTTCATGTTTCAGCACGGCTTCGGCGACCCGATAAAAGAACGGCCTCAACAAAATATCCTTGATGCCGGGAAAGTTTGCTCGTGAGAAGCTGAGAAACACGTATGGCTGCAGCATGCCCGTATGCTTATCGCGAAGCTCATCGGTCATTTTCACGACCCATCTCCCTGTAGACTTGTCCTTGACCACCAGACGCCGGGGGATCATGAGCCTAGTGACAGTGGATTGTGGCTTCTCATTTTCGGGCGACTGATCCAGCATGTTGACTGCATGATGTGGCCAATCCCAGTGCACGTTTTCATAATCCTCATAGTCATCCGCTGCATCAGAGTCGTTCCAAGGTGCGGTGGCCACTTGTATGGATAGCATCACTTGAATAATCCAAGCAAATAGCAAAGTCAACACCGTGGAGGCGATCCAATGAATAGTGGTCTGGAAGATCCTCCGCGCAACACTCATACTCTTCCATCGCGTCTCCTCGGCTTTCTCATCATCCTCATCCACAAAGCCCCCATCATATCTATCAAATCGGAACGGGTTCAGGCAGAACTCGGACAGACGCACGACAGCGGGTGTTCTTCCTTTCAACTTGCTGTGGCCCCAATGACGTTCTCGGGTATCATTCTCTGCTTCTTCGGTGGCTTGGACAACAAGTCGACGAGGGTACTCTTTCGTTGTGCTGTAATAAGTGTCGAGATCGGGGTATTTCTCGTGGTCGTTATCTCCGAGGATGTTCAGGTATCGCCGCTTCTTCTGTCGACGATTTTCGTACTCGAGCTCATTCATGCGATTTTCAATCGCCTGTGAGTCAAGGTATGGGCGGCGAAATCGGATTCCTGCCGAGCGATGGTAACCGCCATCATATTGGTGTTCAAGATGTTTTCTCCACGCATCTTTCTCGTGCTTTTCGGTTGTGACTTTCGAATGGGAAGACCCCATTTTTGCTCTCGTCGGATGTCCAACGTTTTCAAGTTTGGCCTACCGAGCTAGAGATGGAGTGTAAAGGTTAGCGATGCTGCCATCCCAATTTAGCGTCGCCACGCGAGCGGAGCCGAGAGAGATTTATATCGCTTTGATTATTCAGAAATCAATTTTGATTACTCTCAGGTCCGAACTTTCAGGGGCGCCAGAGCCGCAATGCCAAAAAGTAATCTTGGGGTGATACTGTAAGCACAGTTCCAGACACACATGTTATGTATGTCGCATCACCTGGCAAACAGACCAGCCTACCAATCCGATGTCAGAGGTGGCGCCTCAATCCAATTGAAGAAATTCCTAGGCCGCTTACCCTGATCTACATTGTGTTTTGGCCCCAAAATCTCGAACTACGAGGGAGTGTCAGTACCGCTAGCGTGAGTTTAACTTTTCTGGACTCGACACTGTGTGTGCGATCTTTGCCTCAAACCCCTCCAGGGCTTCAGCTGGGCTTCCAAGTTTGCGAGAAGTTATACAGACAAAAGCTTAACACACGAAGTGTGCGTAGTATGAGGCCGCCAAAGTTGTATCTATGGATGCCAGGGACCCCAGACTATTTTGAAGACTGGAACATGAATGTTTCATGGATTGAGTGAAACTCGTATCCGATGGAGATCTACTCAGTACCCGACACGATCACATTCGAAAACTATGCTGCATTAGTGCAAGTTTCCGAACTGACATTCAAGCCTTCCACTAGCTTTGGACCGGCAAAAACACCCAGGCTAAGCATTGGCAATGTGTTGGTACAAAACGCTGAGCTAGTGTAGGTTCTGCCGTCGCTGCAGAACTAAGCGGGGCCCAATTTCCACCCCTCTGCGTGGCCAAGCTGCTTACGGAAAATGATAGACCCTGTCTAGTCTTACAACAGTTAGAAGTGCCGTCTTACGCCTGCATTCTATCGAGTCGAGGTCCTCTTGCTTGCTTTTTTTCATTTCGTCACAACCTATCACAGGATTGCCTTATTGCGAACACGGGTCCTACATGTAAGCAGCCACAATCATGGATATGGAGAAGCAAAAGCAAAGGGGCAAAAAATTGCCAACGTTCATTTTTGGGCGGTTTGCAAGATGAGATTTTCTTTTTTTGCAATTTGCCCTGGACACCTTGTTTTATTTGTCGGAGGGTTCGAAGTTTTAATCCTTGTTTCGGGACGAATAATGCCAGCGATATTTGCGTCCCCTGAGCAGGCGCAATAAGGCAGGGCATTCGCGAGACATATAGCCCTATTGACGCGTCTGATACGATGCTACTTTTATATCAGTTTCTGGACTGTGATATTTTGAACAGCTGTCTTCATTATTCCTATACCGAATGTATCCCTGGCACGAAAGCTTCCGATCTTGGGCCAAAGGGACAGGGCTAAAAATCGATGCCCTTGGCCTGGTCACTCTTCTCGGGGCAGAGGAGATGGACCGAAGTATCGGACGTCTGATGCCGAGCGACTATTTTGATTACCTACCACTGTTGGGGGCCTTCGTCGTTGCTGGAGACCGGTTCTCGGAGAAAAAGACTGGCTATACACTTTATAATGTCTCCGCGGGCATTATCACAACTGAATTGGCCGGATGGGTATCACGCTGGATTCGAGCCCAAAATCTCTACAAGGTTCGAAGTAAAGTTACCTGGGAAGTGGTGGACCGCCCTCATAGGTGGACCAAGTTCTTTTTCGGCTTTCTGTTGATCAGTTTGCCTTTGCATGGTATTCTACTTGCCATGACAGTGCTCGCGGCTGATTGGTGGGGCTTTGCGAATGTTGTTTCTATGATTGTATCAGTCGCTGTTCGATGCTTCCAGGTCTCTGAGAATCAAGCTGGGATCGACGCAAATATCAATGCTGCTCACAAGGAAGCGCAAAGCAATATGTCGAAGTATGAAAAGCAACTGAAAGAGTTGGAAAAGAGGGATCATAAGGGAGCGGCCAGTGAGCAATCCAATACAAGTCCTCCTTCTGAACCGAACGATTATCACATCGCGAAGGTTCTGATGGTCACTGAGGATTCCAAAATCGTCACTCTTGTTGCTCCGAATTTCCTCGTCAAATCCATGTTCACTGCGGCCCCTTCTATCCCGAATCGGCTTTTGTATTTGCTCTGTCGATCTATCGGTTGGATTGCCTTTGCGGTCCATGTCATCAGCATTGGCATGGCCGAATTGCCGACACAAATATGCTCTGTGGTTCTCATAATAGTCGCGACAGTGCTCACGGCATACAAGGTCGGCTGTGGCGATTCGAAAATATGGAGATCCATACAAAGGAAGCTGGGGCGTGAGAACATCGAGCATGACACAGTTAATTGCTGGGTGACCTCGAAATTGAAAGCAACAATATCTTCATATCCAGAAGATTGGAGTCTCTGGGAGGAAGACGAAAAGAAGAAGGGTTCTCGAAACACAGAAATGGCACAGGGTACCGAATTTCAAGGAACAAAAAGCAGCCAAAAGACCTTTGTCGACATTGAAAGTCTGCCGCGAGAAGGTAGGGTTGAGCCTGTCAAAGAAAGACGCCAAGATTTGTATGCTTGGCTAGACTTGACAGAAGAGCAAGATCAATACCTTATTGCGTGGGGATTAATTCCACACAACACAAACTGGCAGAGTATCTATGTTGGGAAGAAGAATTACCATCGGAAAAGACAGATGACGGCTGAAGGATCAAGGTCATAGTAATGATTAATGAGACACGTTTTCACTACGTAAAAAGGTCCTTGAACCCCATACTAGGGTAGGGGTGTAACACTAAACGAAACCAAGGAATCGTAGGAGCTTCCAATGAGCTAAGGTTCTTTATCCACCCATTTCTACTAGTCCTTTTCTTATGTGTTTGAAGAAAAGATTGACAGACTTCGGGCTGGTAGTACTATCATGATACAGGTGTGACCCGTATCGCATTGCATGAATTTCCATTGTCTATTCGTAAAATCGTCTTTCCCATTATAACCTTCTAAAACAATCATCACATCCAAGTGTCCTTGAATTTGATCCGGTGAATAAAGTTGGCTAGATGAGGCATGTTCTTTGAGTCTTGGGAGGTCTTTGGGTCTCATTGTGTCGTTCATGAAAGAGTTTCGAGCTCACGGTCCCAGTCCCATTGAGGAGAACCTCCATCGTCCGTTGCGATAGGAGACATCATTGAAACGGGAAACTGCACTAACATGTCTGGGTCAATAGAATGGCCTTCCTTCTGCATACTGTAATCACCACTACTTCCAGTTGCGATACCTCCCAGGGCCGATGAGTTTGGGGGTGTTAGGTAGCCGAACTCTGTATCTGAAAAGTCTGGAAAATTGTCTGCGTTAAAAGGGGCCAAATCAAAGACTGGATTTCGCGGATCCATCATTGTCCAGTAGTCCACCACGGCCGTCAATATCTTTGTCTCTGTTTGTGTAAGCTCATGGAGGCGTGGCTTGTGACAGAGAAGAATGTCGCTGTATCTTGAGCATTGGATGACGAAAGATTTGAGTGCATTTGCCTGTATTGAGAGCTTTTGTTAGTATTGAGAACCTCTAATTTCAGTAATGTCAAACTTGGACAGCCCTGGAGTACGAACCATCATCTGAGCATTACCCCAGAGGTCAGATATTTCGCTGAGATAGTCCAAGGCGGTCCTCAGATATTCAGCAGAGCTTGCGCTTATTGCTGGACTGTCATTGTAAATGTAGAATGCGTGTATTGTGCTGGCGAGAAGAATGCAATAGCTGTAAACAGATGGAACAGGCATGTATCCAGCTGCTTTTGCTTCAACAAGAACCGTGATCAGGGACCCAGCATGGAGAAGGCAGTTTGCTCGAGTCTCTTCTAACCATGACGACGGTATTTCGGAATATGGAAAATCTTGTAATTTGAGGGCGAGAAGAAATGGATGGCTTAAGATGCAATGCGCGAGGTGGTAAATGGTATGCGATAGAACCAAGTGGGCCGTTTGCTCGCGGTCGGTGTCCTCCATATCAGTTTCAGATTTGGGCTGGCCAGGTTCGGCCAAGATAGGGGCATTCTTAATGGCTATATCCTTGAGGTACTCAAGGTCTGCATAAATGCTCGAGAACTCTGACTCTGCTTGCCACGGGATCTGGGAATTTGTCTTCTTCGTCATCATGCACTTCACTGCACGTCCTAATACCGATGCCAGACCGATGCTAATGCCGAACATCCTAGATCCGTGAGATATCTGTACATCATGAGGCTCCTTTGAAAGGAGCTGCTGCAATGTTTGACCTCGGCCAAGCTTGTTGGAGATATGATTGGCGGGGAGATTCAAGTGACAGTCGGAGTCTTTGATGGCGGGCGGACGGTCGAATGAACAGCAAACGAAACGGTCGAGAAGGTAGAGTGACCAAAAAAGATTTCTTCGCTCATCCCTCTCCAAATCGGTTAGTTGCATACTCGGCTCTGTCATCATGTTCAAATCTTGACTGATCCGTACGGCCATTCCAATCTTGACCCATGCCCCTCTCCGTCGGCCAGCTAGAGAGAGGTTAGATCTATGGCCTCCATGGATACGGGTGAAGCTACCCTCGATGGTCAGCACTTACCAGTTGCATCAATAACTCCTAGGATGGCAAGTGATTGGATTAATGAAACGTCTTCATTGCCCTCCAAGCCGTCAGGTGAGGACATAATCAACTCCCATGCAGCCCGGGCATAGCCATCGATAGTACTTTGCTTTCTTTCTTTCCATTGTGATCGAGACGAATACCGAGTGGCACAAGCGATGAGTGATAAGCGGAGATGCAAGGGGATCCTATTTTGCTCCGCTTTTGCTTTAAATAATTTGGCATTGAAGAAGCCATACGGTTTATTATGGCAATGTCGGAAGTATACGTCGCATGCTTCTAGAAACACCTTATCGGGGGTTGGGGAGGAACTAATTTACGATCTTGAGTTAACGAAAGACTCAAATCAGGTCAATCGGCCCAGGGTACCAGATCAAGACTGACCTTGAAACTCTTCTATGTGTTGCCATTGTATCTAGTACTTTGACCCGGGGACGGTGTCGAGGTACAAAACTGAAAGACCACGTTTGTTTGTCGGGGGGGGGGGTTGTTGACTTTTTCAACCCAAGAACTTTTTTTAATATATTTTTTTTTTGGTTTGTGCATTAGACCCCTTGGCTTTAGATCACGAGGCAAGTTAGAAACCTTGTAAATCCCCACTTGTTTACAATGAATTGAGGTCATATTACTCAATTATATCCCGGCTCACCGTCACATCCGGGGGCTACCCGGCCCCGCATTCCCGGGCTCTCCGTGTTTAACCGCGGTGGAGCAGCCCTTCGCGAATCAACAAGGGGTGATGGGAGATCGCAAATCGATAATGCCGTTCAATAAAGTCTAGACAACTAATCGTTGGAAGCTGCTGATTTGAATATCGTGAGATACCGAAGCTGAGGGGATGTAGAATTCTAGATATCATCCCATGGGCTCACAGCTATCTAGTACCACTATTGTACTATCTACTCCGAGTCTTATTTCAACCCCCAAGTGGGGGGAGCACTAAAAGATGTGTGCCCACCGGCAGGCACGCCAACTTACACTGCGAATCAAATATAGTATGTCGTAGTATCAACCCTGTGGCCCTCACACTGGCAGCTCTACTAGCAGGTTCTCCAAGTCTTGAAGCTGCCACTCTACCTAGTACGACCGGTGATATTCTGAAAATTGAAGCTGCACTGTGTGGCACTGCCCAGGTGTGCACTTAATCTATTCATAGGCAAAAAGAGTTCGCTGTCCGAAAGGTCTTTACGCTCTACGGAGAGAATCATTAGGCAAATTCAGTTGCTTTCGTCCAGAGCATTGTCGAACTTCAACACTATGAAATTGAAGATTGGATCATGCAGTTAAGATGAAGTTTCCGAGAACTTGCTATCATGACCGATACGCTATAATTTTCAGGTACCTCCAGATTATTCTCCTACCAAGCCTTGATGAACTTTGTCTTGATCTGGTAAAGTCTAGGAAATACTAATAGAGCCGCCACATGTGAAGTTTGGCCCCCACGCCGATCAGCTGGAGATTTGTTTACACTTACTAGCGCAACGTCGCCATTTGAACCCCTCGCCTTGATTACCAATATTCAGTCAACCTGTTACTATTCCTCATTTCTGACGTACACCAGAGTTTCCTATCTGTTTGGAACCTTCCTGCCAAGAAGTTTACAATCATCAAATTAGAAAAATATCGAATTCTACAATATGCCCGTCAAGGCCCTCGTCTACGCTTATCGCAAGCCCGGCCTCTCCCTCGAGGACTTCAAGAAACACTATGAAGCGCACGCTGAACTCATCAAGAATCTGACCGGGTCCGACTTTCCACTCTCTCACAAACGAAGTTATGTTGCTCGCAAGCCCGTTGAGACGGCACCTGAAGGCGCATCGTCTCGCAATGCTACAACGCCAGCAATTTTGTTTGCGGGCCAACAACCCGATTTCGACTTTGACGCCTACGCTGAACTGACGTTCGCCGACGAAGCTTCTTTCGGGGCCTTTGTGGGCAAGGTTCAGTCTCCAGAACTTGCGGCCCAGATTGCTGCCGACGAGGAGAAGTTTCTTGATCGATCTAAGGTTGGGATTGCAATGCTGGGAGATGTGACGGAAACCACAAACTAGATTTGCAACATGCAAGGTGAAGAGGAGTTGAGAAACCTCATTATAGTGATCGATAAGTCTGGGTCTTCGAGCCTTGTGCTGTAAATAGAATTGGGAAGTCGAGTCTGAAAAATGTTCAATGAGTTTTGAGCTTGTACATGCGAAAAGGAGGCTCAAGACGCTTTGGTCTACCGCAAATCAAACAGAATAGATACTTCACTCGAAAAGAAAAAAAAAACATATTCATTAACTCAAAAGGATAGATAAAGAACAGATCGTCAACCTGTCATATAATATTAGTAGAGGGCGCAACTCGCCACTAACACTGCGCTGGTTTAATCGTCCACATCCCGCGGTTCATGAGTCTCCCAAAAGTGCTCATACTCTTGAGGGGTTTGAACAGGAATTATCTCGTAGCGTGTTAGAGGTGCCAGTGGTACACCCATTTGATCATACTTGTCAAGTCGCTTTCTTGTCAACTCGTGGCTTTTGTTGATACTGTAGACCTTGATCCGATGGGCGGAAGAGGTAACATGAAGCCCCCAGTTCCACGCGGCACGAATGTTGAGCGGCTGAGTATTGAGCGAGTTATCCCAGCATCGACATACAATTTCTATCCAACCTTCCACATCGCATGGTAGATCAATCTCCCATGTCCTCCAGATCCATCGACCCTTTTGAGACATGTTTTCAGACGGAACTTCGTACCAAGTGAAACCTCCATCTGCGGATAGCTCAACCCTCTCGGGCCATCGTCCCCCACCGGAATAAGCCCAGCCTTTGCATCTGATTTTTCCAACATGAATCACAGCTTGGTTGTTCCATGGCGACATTATAGCGGAGCTAACAGGCATCTCCTGGATCTGAATACCATCTGTTGGACGAAGGTTATACTTCCCAACTTGCTGGTTGAAGTAGAGATACTCCCTGCTTTGAACAGGAGCACGGGATGGACCTTCAATTGCCTTGATGCGATAGAGCCATTTCACACTGCGAGCCCCAATGTAACCGAGAACGACCACCCGTAGAGGGTAACCGTGAATTTTTGGAAGTGGTTCTCCGTTCATCTCCCATACTAGAAGAACCTCGTTGGCTTTGACCTTTGACCACGGCACGCTGACAACGTAGTTTCCGACATCCAAGTCTTTCACATAAGTCTCAGCGCCATAGAGCTCGAGATGCTTCGCTGGCTTCACAAGCCCCCCGCAGTCCTTGATAACCTTTTTCAGGCTTATGCCCACATATCGAGCCGTCCCGATGGCCCCTTCAGCCCAGGGTGCCTGTGGAACTTCATCGCCCTGACCGGCGTACAGTCCGATTTGCTCAATCCGACGAGTCCCTGAGCACTGCATTGTCACTCTCTTTTCGATTCTCGGGAATCTGCTCTCATCCATTAGGTCGTCGAGTGAGTATCGCTTCGGCGTCTGAACGAGCCCGTCAAGGTATAGGTCCCATTTGTCCTTATCAATTATCGGGATCCCGCCATGGTTGCGGACGAAGTGAAGCGGATTGGGGGTAAAAGTCTTCGATGTCACTAGTCTCTTCGGAGGTTCTCCGTTATAAGGGAATTTGAGAAGATGCAGCATATCCGGGTGCTTTTCCACACGCACGATTCTCCATGAATCATCCGCAACAGTTGCTAGCTCCCCACCCAATGCTTCGTGCCAGGCGACAAAATCGTCGCCCGTAATGACGGGGTTCGTTTCGGGGATTTTTCCAAATATGAAATCTGGACTTGCTGGGAAGCTCTGAGAGGCGAGGATCTTGCGAGCGCTTGCTTTTCTGTCTGGGTTTTCTTCCCATTCGACGTATCTGTGCAAATAACATCACTTGATTAGTGCCTCGAAGAGTCAAAGGCTTGGGTTCAAAAAAATTGTCTCCGACTTGAACTTAAGAGATCAGATGTACCCTTTCCAGCCTGGTCTTTCTCGTACGAATAACTTCTCACGTTCACCAACTGAGGCGACTGCCTCTTCATCCTTGAAGACTTTGTTCGCTTTTGGAGGATAAAGATGAATGGTATCTCTGCCGCTTTGATCTAGGATGGGTAGTTTATGCCCAGCCATGCCCTGTTCAATCATCCACTCGTCTTGGCGGTTATTCGTGTCCATCGCCTCTTTCAGTTCCATATTCGCGAGATTTCAAGATACTACTAGTAGAGGGAATAATTCAATTCGTCAATTTGAAGAAGATCTAAGAGAGGAGAACAAAATAGTATAAATGATGGATGTTTGTTGGGGTCAGTCGCAATTGGCTTTTGGATGATCTCACGACTTGTTTGAAGCATGGGCAGGCTATACTTCAGTGGCACCTCTACCCTTCCATGGTTCGGACTCCAATCCCGGTTGGTCCCATCATGGATAGTAATACTATTCTGTGGAACTTGAAGATGAAGTAGGAATAGTCAGATATCAAAAGTATTAGCCAATGATTCAAGTTTACCGGGAGGCTCGGGAGCCAATCTAAGACTTGAACACAACAAGGTTGAAGTACCTCATTTCTATCCTCTCTTCAAACTTCGAGGTTATGTACCGGACTTTGGAAATGCTACGACATACCTAGTACCTAGGTAGTTAGTAGTACCCTGTATAATTGGAGTTCAACCCAAAGATCCATATTGCAGTATTGCAGGGTCTCCATTTGTACCTGCTGCCACGAGCATCTAGTATTCTTGTTTCGCTAGCTGGTAACTACTAAATTAGCCTGACTATTACTACATGTAGTAATTGTCGTTGCCATTCATGGATAAGATGGCATTAACTAACTAATTGATCAAATTGGCGCCTGCCAGAATCTCATTCACCTTCCTTTTTTGGGTCTATATCCTGTTTCTTCTCCTATTTCTTTAGATCCTTCTTTTCTTAAGTATCAGTCAATCAAAATATGGCACTTTTCTGCTATTGTAGGCAGCTCTACACATCCCAATTGCACCATTAGTGTAGCCATTCGATCTCGCTCTCCAGGACGGTAGCATAGTACTCTTCCAATTGAAATTGTTAATAGAATACGCTCCAACCTTGGAATGCATTCAGATTAATACTACCCATGATCATATCGAGATTTCCCTGTTACTATGCATACAGACAGCTTATGATTCTTCCAAGATGATCGAGGCCTTGCTGGGAAGCATACCGTAGTAGTACTGTTTTGACAGTTGCGATTCACCAGCTGTATGTATGATTTACCAATTAGGACTAGTAGTCCCTAATACTGGATCGTTCTTACTTTAAAGTACTCGTACCTTCAGCTAAACAAGTTAAACTTAAAGTTAAGATAAGGTAGGCACCTTCCAATCTACCCTAATCTCCACTTCCCATCCCATTCAATTCCCTTTCCCAGTTCTCGCCTCTCATCCTTCTTTCTTCAAGCCTTCTTTCACTGCCAACCACTGGCAGCATCACGTCGTGAATACGACGGCAAAAGCCGAGAAGCACACTTCCAAACATGCGAGACTCGAAGAATACAGAATTCCTCCAGAGTTTGATGACCCAGAATTCACAATGCAATTGATGAGTAGGTAGCACTGTACCTAAATCATGATGCTTGCCCAGGTTTGGCTCAGTGCGATTGACATTTTCAAGCTCATGCAAAAGATCACCGAAATTGAAGAAGATGACCCTGATTCGAGTGAAGATCATCCTCGACAATTCACTTCAGATGGCCCCGGTCATATGCCATCCATGGATTCCAGGCGCCAGTTAGTATAAAGCTTTCCAGTTTCCCAATTTGCTTCTTTGTCTGACAGTTAGTGTAGCTTTGGTACTGTAGACTCTGAGAAACCGTTCGGAAGCTTTCTCCGAAGAGTAACCACGAACAAACTTGAAATCTTATCGAAAACGACTTGCAAAAGGCGTCGAAATCTTGTTACGAGTGCTGGGGGCTCGATGGGTGTGGAGACCATCATTATTCTAATACTATGGAGAGGTGGAATGCTTGGGTCAGGAGGGAAGTCCTTGTCTCATAGTACACTTGTACTACTACTCAGTATAAATACCCAATAGTAGGTATTGCTTGGCTGAAAACTTGATGGCACAAGAAACTTCAGGCTCTAGGAAGGATACGGATGCCAGGTTCAACCGAAAGCCCCCTCTCCTTGGCATAGAGGCTTGTACTACGCAGATTTCTAAGGTCTGGCAAGGACGGCACCCACAGAGTTCCGCAAGACCGGGGCTCTCGTGGTGGTCGAAGCCCACGGAGTGCCTTGGTTCCCTATATTTAAGGGACACATTCTCTGCGGAAGCTATTGGAGAGCCATTGGATGGACCTTGGGAGAAGTGAGTGAGCAGAAGATTTTCACGGTCGGCCAAGCAGTTGCACCGTTACAAGCAGTGGCAGAGGCGAAGATGAGCGGATTCTACATCAGGATGACTGCAGACCATATCAATTGATGCCGCGCTCTAAGAATTCCTCGACGCCGGAGTACCCACAGAGAGATACGAAGCTCCATACCCGGACGACCCTGAACTTCAAACAGTCACCGCCACTGTTGACTGGGACCCGATTACGATCACCGAGCCCCCACGCCATTGAAAGTTCTCAGAGGACAATCCTTACGGGAGCAGAGAAGACGCACCAAAGGAATTCCAGTGGGGTACTCCAGATATGGATGGAAGGCGAGGGCCCCGGCCCGAACCTGCAAGCAGCGAAGGGTTCAGCGATAGACCGTTGGACAGGATCACACTGGAAGCTATATACTCAACTGTCGATGACTGTCGAATGGATCTCGAACCGATCACCAAAATGGAGTCTCGGTACACACAACGTTCGTTTGCCGGATGCATGGCTGTTTACGGCAACCTGTGTCGCAGTGACATCTGACCTGGGCAAGCGATTCAGATGGGACATCGACACGAAAGGGAAGCCAAGTATTTTAGTCTGCAGATAAAATCCCGTTACAGATACAAGGTTCACAAGTGTTACTGTAGTTCTTCAATACATTTCGGACCCCGGCGACGAACGACGGGTCCCAAGACGATCTCGCATGGAGTAGTCTGTTTCATTCCAAAAATGTAACGAAACAAGTTTTGAAGACATGATCGACAGAATCTCCTCACTCTGTCTTCCGCTCCGTCCTAGCAAGACCAGGCAAGACAAGACAATATCAAGCAGAGCACTGTTTGCGGCCGCGAGCGCCCGCCTCAACTCAACCCCGCAACGAACCCCTGCTGCGATAGACACGAATTATTTCTGGAAGGAATTTAGAGCCTTGTTCGAGTTCAAGACATTCCAATATTTCAGTAGTTAGCTTCAAACCGGAGGGGGTTGGTGTACGGAGTACTAGGACGGTCTCTTTACCCCTGGCATTGCCGAAAGGCCTTAGGGAAGAAGCGAAGTAAGAAAAAGAACGCTGGTGTTTCACCTTGGAAAGCTTCTCCGTTTGTTCGGCTGGACCCTGCAAACGCGAAAGAGAAAACAAGAATATTTCGCGAAAAGGGAGAGAGGAGTTTAGAACACAGAAAACAGAAAACAAAGCTATCAATTGCACTCTGTAGCCGATGACGGAATTGAAATTAAAGTTGCGCGACTTTACCCGCTGCTTTCCTCATCGACGCAGGAATCGGGGGGATTCTGTAATTTGCAGAGTATTACAGATTGTCTGTGCTAGATGGCAGGGTCCGAGTGGATTGGGGCTGGACGATTGTAAAGGATGCAAATTGTCCCGTCCACTGTAAACAAGGGATCATTTCTCAGCCACGGATCAGCCCTGCCCTTTTTGTGAGCCGTCTCTTAATATGTACATTATCTAGATTGCTACCGGGTCATAGAAGAGTCCAGATGCAATGGCCGACCGTGAGCCCCCCGTTAAAAGTGCCGGCATCCACGGTGGTTCCACCGGCCCGCGCACGGGCGAGACGGGCGGCATTGAGGCGAATCTTTGGAACTTCATCTACCCCAGGCCCCCATTAGGCCCATCTTAGGCCCATCCGGGTTTGAATGTAGAAGTCGATGAGTCCAGAACGTGCTTGGGCTTGAGTCGTGGATGTCTATCCTCATCTCCAGGGGATTTGCAGTGAGGACCCTAGGTCGGGCTGAGTGGCGGGGTCTAATGTTCAATGTGAAACGGTCGCTCGGCCGGACGCCCCGATTACCGTCTGGTGAAACACTGAAACGGTGGCTGCGACGCCCGAGCCCTTGGATGTGGATGAACTGAACGGGTTGTCAAGAGAGGAAAGAGAAAAAGAGGATAGGAGATAAGGGGCCAGGATGCGAACAGGTTACGATGGGTGGATTCAATCTGAAGCAACCGCGTAGATATCGGTTCCTTGGATTTGAAGCAGTAGTTGAATCCTGTCTCTTGTGGCAGTGTTGATTTGTTTTTGGTGTTTTGTGTTATTTTTCTAGTCTCCGAGTCACAGCGAGTCACAGCGAGTTACAGTCGCTTTCTTGTCTCTGCTGTAGGTTGTCTGACAATGGTGTCACCCAGCACGATGTTGTCCCACCGACAAGGACAAACCGGAAAACTCATCATTGCGCCACCTCTGCTGTCATGGAAGGTTGGCTCCGCCTTATTCGCTAGGACGAATTGCAAGGCTGGCAAGATGAGATTAAAGGTCAAATTGAGATGGCGGCTGAGGG
>KB644827.1:0-97151 GCA_000347475.1 Penicillium paxilli ATCC 26601
CCCCTCCATCGCTGTCTTCTTCTTCATCAATAGCTGGCAGCCGGAGGACTTTGATTTTATTTTTGTCTTCCGTGGCAGATACTACCATGATCACCATGCTATGACTGTCGACCAGCGTATCGGTGGATCTTTGGTAAATATCGAGGCTGCACGAATGCAGATTTCTGCCCAGGTGGGATCGTTATGCTGGTATCATGTACCACCTGAACTGCCAGCAAGGCAACGGTACTATGTTTAATCAGTGTGTGATTCTGGGATTCAACCCCGATGTCCGCCATTGTGCAAACTGCTACCTAGGTACCTCGACAACCAAGGGCACCGATGCCATTTCACCACTAATGTGGCCAGCCTGCCAGTGGGGATAACATTCGGGGGCTGCTAGTACTCTCAAGTGTGTCAAATATGCACAAATCACCCCGTTTGTTAGCATTGCGGACGGTCGTCAGATTCTATTCTACGAAGCCCCTGCTTTACTGCTAGAATACGATACTACTGGGATGTGGTCGGATTTCTACGACTGCCGTGAGGTGTATGAAAAAGAAACCATGCTCCTCCATTTGCCTGCCCGGCCTATCGAGTATATGAAGGATCACAACCGCATGTAATTGAAGGGGCTAAACCTGCCGATCTGAACGAACACAATTTTCAATGTCTTGCGGGGGCTCGCGCCGATGTGGCCTGGAGGTTGGAACGGGAAGGCAAGGAACCCGATGATGAAGATATCATTACAGGGCTTGACTTCAAGCGAGTACTGGCATTGTGTATAGACGAATACCAGGACGCAATGGCTTCTTCATTAGTGTGAAGGAACTTAGCTCTAAGCTGGCAGAAAAGACCAGACATCCATGGATGGAATAATTGGAAGAAAACCGATACCAGCGCCATTCAGCACTAGCTGATCAGAAGGGACCTTCGAAAAAGATTTCTACGACAAAAACTCCAAGATAATCATGAGAAAATGCAGGAAGTACGGCGATGCTTGCCCTTTGGGCATCATGATATGCGACGCAAAGAAGACATTTTTTATGAGCTGTCTCTAACTAGTATGCTCCCCGCACCTGGAGCAAGGTTAAACAACGACAGATGAACCAACTTGAAGCCATCGAAGAACCCTCTGTTGGACAGAAAGATATACACTCCGCACTACTGTTTGATGAGAATGGCGCTTTCGGCCTACATGAGGCTATGACCGCGCGAAAGGCGATATACGGATCTATTACGTATGCTACAACCAGTAGTACATACTGGAACTTCGACAATCCTCCTTATCGACCTGACGACCCTTTTCGCCATTTGCTCAGACCAGCTACTTGCCTCCTCCTAAGATACTTTCGATGGCGCATGGAAGATTCGAGTAGAGCTGACAGCGAATACCGGATTTCGATCCAAGATCCTCAAAACCGTTCCCCATCACCCGCCGCCACAGTTAGAGGCTAGACATACATGTACCGCTTCATGAGCAACTCCGGGGCTACAATTCGGAGACTCGGACGATATTCCTTCGGCAGGATTCGGAGCTCTCGAAGACAGCCTCACTACTCGGATGGGTCGTCGATTACCTACCTAGGTAGGTACTAGTGCTACCCTTCAGTCATTCAAGCTAGGGCATCTAATAGTACCTCCTACTAGGCGGTCTCATGTCACTCAATTGAATCATTGAGACCCTGACAATCTTTCTTTGCCAGTCAAGTTGTGGCTCTGCTCTAGCACAGACGCGCAAGAACCTGTCTACAATACAATACCAAAGTCAGAATGGGCTCTGCCAACCTTTGAGATGAAGAACAAGTTGAAGAAAGAGTAAAATTTCAAGTGCTACTGGAGTCGAAGTCCACCTATACTGTTGCCAGTAGTGCCTAGGTAGTACACTAGAATCACTCCCATCATGTACCATATGTTCAGCTCAGGGCTCCATTAGACAATCATAATATTCTAGTCACCGAGTCAATATCCATCTCTTAAATAGTCATCAGCTGCTCATAAAAGCCACCAAATCCATGCTCGAGATCATGCAGATGAATCTCCAGGATCCAATGACGCTTATGTCCATCTTTCCCAACAGAGCTGATCTTTTCTGAATTACCCTTCTTCACATAAAGCTTAATCTTATCCTGAGGGATCCGCTCATGAGGAAAAGAACCAACAATATGGCCTGCAAGGTCCGCTCCAAAGGTAAACCCAGCCTGTCGAGCCTCCTCAGACGCAATATCATACAATTCCTCACCCGTCATATCTGGATTTTCCCAATACCGAGCTTTAACCTTGTACCAGATCGGCTCAAGTGCGTCTCGAAGTCGAATCTTGTGCGGATCGTTGCCGAGAACATACGTTCGGCCGAAATCAGCTTCCCATGCTTCGAAGACGGGGCCTAAATCCACGACTAGAATATCGTCCTCCTCAATGACTCGGTCTGGTGGGTTTTCGGCAAAGGGACTGAGTGTGTTTGGTCCGCTGCGGATAACGCGTTTATGCCAGTGTGAGCGAACGCCGAGTTTCTCGCCTAGGTCGTAGATCTCTTTGTTCAGTTGCTTTTCACAGATACCGGGGCGAAGGAGCTGTTTCTCGATTTCTTCGAAGAGGGTGACGGCTTTCTCTTCGGCGTCTCGTAAAAAGTTGGCTCGGGCAGCCTCTTCGGGGCTGGCGTGTACTTCTGTCATTTTTTCCAGGTTTACTTCAATGTTGCAAGTATGGTGGTAGTAGTATGGTCGAATAAATACCGACTCAGAGGGCTTCAAGTTTTTCGTAGTGCCCTGGTGTTTGAGGTGACTCCGAGGACTACTTGTACTACTTAGTATGCTTGATAGGGAAATAAAAACCGACTCTGGACTCCGAGTCTGCGACGGTGCGGGGCTGGGCGCTTCTATCAGCTTCGAATTGTCACGTGTGGGGGGTATACGTATACTAATCTGACTCAGAGCAATTCGGAGAATTGTCCGATGGACATTTCAATAGTGATAGTGGGGTGGTTGTGGGGATGAGAGATCTGGAGAAGGATTGGCTTATCTGTGGTGGCTACCATTGGACAACCATCCCAACACTCGAATTACTCTCCAATTATCAATCAACAGTATTACTATCACCTGCTTTAGACCAAAAAAAAATTGTATATTTTAATTTTGATTTTGATTATATCTCTCTTAATAATACACACACTAGTACCTCAATTGAGTTGCAGTTGTAATTGCTTCCAATCTCCGAAAATTGTTTCCATATTATCCTCCGATTCGTCACCGCGATGATTCACCTTCTCCATTTTCTAGGGTCTTCGGTGTCAATGCGGCATTACGGTTGAATCTGCGAAATTCTGCAAGACATTCGGGACTCTGCCATGCCCAAGGAGTCCATGAGCCAGCTGGGGCCGGGGCATTGGGCTTGCACTCATTGATATTCGAGTTTTGTTGCTCATTTCCTTGCTGCACACTTATATCCCACGGAAGATGAAACACAGGGTTTGGATGATGAACAGAATCCACATTCATGACGCATGCAGGACCCAACCCCATCCCATCTTTGAAGAAGTTCAACCAGTCCGGACTGTCAGCGGCAGTTTGATTCCAAGGGTCATCATCTCCATATACAAAGATTCGCGCTTCGCATTGTATGAACTCGTCCGTGATAGGTGTTCCAGTAGCCTGTCGTTCACAAACAACTCGGATTAAGTGTTCTGTCAACTGCTCGAACGGAGTCGGCGCTGTATTTGCTGCATCTTGATGGGAATCTTGGATCATCTGGGGCCCGGTCTCATTACCCGTGCCTTCAAGTTCACGACGACTGGCACTGAATGGGTATATGCCGGTTGACTCGCTACCGATCAGATACGGTGGCATGGCATTATCCACAGCAAGGACGACTGCAGGATCAAGTCCTCGACAGCCTTTCCATTCCTTTATTTGCGTTCCCTGCCGATAATGCGCTGCAAGGTGATCATTTCTCTCTGACCACAAAGTGAATGTTTTCGAGCAAAAGCCGCACCTCGAGTTGATCTGAGTGACTCCAGATTTCCATTTGGCAATGGTAGTGCCGGAAGCAACTTGTGAATCATGCACTAATCGCAAATGTTGCAGCAGATGATCTTTCCGGTAGAATGTTCGAAGGGCTGGCGGCTTTTCCTGGCACTCCATGTATCGGTGTGACTGGATATGCTCCTCGGATGGAGCTTCAACATCACAGAATGCACATCGCATGGTATTGGAAGTTTCATCTAGGTATGTAGGCCCAAATGGCGCACAGACCCAGCTCTCTAATGATAAGTGTAAAGTCTTTTCATGCCTTGTCCAGTCATGTTTTGACTTGAAGGCATCCGTGCAGAATGTACATTGGAATGGACGTTGCTGTGTTTGCTTGCTGCAACGCATCTGTGATGCTGATGTTTGCTTGCGCTGGCGTCGATGTCGGCGTCTTTTCGGTTCACCGACGTAGAATCTTCCGAATGCCCCAGACTGATTTGAGCCAAAACTATGGGCAGATGAAGCTGAGCTGCTAGAAGCACTTGATTCGGAAGCTGCTATGGACGGAGTAGGTGGTCGGGGTCGCCGAGTCTGCTTCCGAGTAGTAGGTGCGCTTTCCAAATCCTTCCGTGACATCGTATTTTCTGTGCTGATGCATTGAGCTACAGAGTTCATGATGTCGGTCAAATGAGCGGGCTCCGTTTCTGGGGGTGAGTTTTTCCATCGGTCCATCGGGCTAAGAGATAATAGCTCTTCGGAGTTTAAATTTCCCATTTCGAAAAGTGATTGATTGTTCCAATATACCACATCGTTTGCTAGCGAGGATGATCCGCTGTTGGGTATCGGTAGGCTATTGTCTGCTCCGCTGAACCCGTCCGTACCAAAGGAGTCCAGAGAACTTGTGGCGGAGAAGTTGAATGTCGGACTAAGACCATCTTCTAGTAGGTCTAGAGGATGTCCTAGGCTCGAAAAGATGTCATCTTCTCCCAAGGTCTTTTCAAATGAACCTAGCAGGTTATTTTCTGTGCTAGCCAGGTTGTTATCAAATGGGTATTCTGATGAGTGGAACGCCTGTTGGTTTGATAGATCCTGGATCATACAGGGTAGTGGGAGCGCACTAGATAAGGCGTCAGTGCTCACCTCTTTCAAATCAATCATTTGATACACTATTACTCACCCATCTTCCGATTCACAAGCTCCAGCTTCTAGGTGGGATGCCTCAATACCCCGCAGTGACTGCCATTGGAAAGGATCGATAAGGGCTTCTTCATGCGGTGATGATATATGATGCTCCATATCCATTGGCACTTATACCTATTGCGTCCATACCATCCAGGCAAGACAAATTTTGCGAATTAAAGGACGCTAACTTGCTAGGCTTGGGAGATTACACTCTTCCATGCGTGAATCTGCGATATCGAGACCGATGACTAATCTGCGCCCTGTGAATTACCCAATCGGGGAAAGCGCATCTCCATCCTCTTTCTGGTCGAGGATGGCGAGTGAACGACAACTTGAAAAGAACCCAATGATATCCTTTTGGATATCAGTCAACCTCTCAGACGTGCTTGACAATGAGTAGACATCCTTGAGGGAGGCAAAACAGCTCCATTCCTATTTGTCGCCTTCAATTTCACAATATTTTCCGGTTTTTTAGGTATTCCCCACAACCAGAAGGGAACCTCAACCTTAAAAGTGCGGGGTGGTCAAGACCTCGATCCGGTTGGATTTGACTTGATAACTTTCCCCTTAATATGATGTCGCTCACATGCTCGATGGGAAAATGAACGACTGTTCCCTGAGAGGCTGCTTTATTCCGATCGGCGTCCACGACTGCCGGTTTGACTACGGGATGGGGTTCGTGTGACTTCACGTACATGACCCACAGCTATGGGTTCCTAGGGCTCAAATTACCCTAGGGTACTCGGCATTTCATAAGAAACACTCGAGTTTGCGCGAACGTGGCGTAATCACATCTCAAGCTGTGGGTTAGGGGGGCTTTTAAAGTTCGGATTAGCCTGTTCACTATCAATTTTCAGCTTGGTGTCAATATCCTTTCACGGCAGGGTCATGCAGCTACCCCTCCTCGTGCATCTACTAGTCTTCCATCAGCCATGCCGAGGCCGACGATCAAAGCAAAGGAGAGGGGTTGACGAAGAAGGAAAAAGCAATCTCACGTGGAAACAGATAGATCGAGCCCATAGATCTCAGCCCTTCAAAAGCCCCGGGTACGCTCCCAATGATGGCGCTTGGGCTCTGACACTCTTCCTCCTTTACGCTGTACCCACAATGGCGACCACCTCAGAGACTTCTGGCTACGTTGGATGCCTGACAGCCACACAGGAAGAGAAGTTGCGCAGCTTTTGGAAAATTTTGATGCAATCTTGGGGTGCCGATATTGCGACCCCTAATGCAGGCTCAAACGCTTCAACACATTCGAATGGCTCAGCGCAGCCACGCCGAAGATTATTTTCACTTAGTCGCGCACCAACTCAGCCCACGGAAAGCGAAACAGCTGCAATTCCTACTCAATTCCATTCCTCTCTCAAGGAATTAAATGCTGGCCCAAATGAAATCAAAAGAGTTAACTCGCTCCTCTTGAAAATTTCTGGAGATAAACTTCGGTCGGCCTACTTGACTGTTCTCAAACAAGATCACCCAGATGCGCTGCTTCTTCGATTCCTTCGCGCAGAGAAATGGAACGTTCCTAAGGCGTGGATCAAGTTTGTTTCGGCGCTCGATTGGAGAGTCAATGAATACAAAATCGATCAAGAAGTTCTGCTTAAAGGTGAATTGCATCACTTTCAGAATTCGCAAGCAAAGGAGGACTCGGTCGAAAAGAAAGATGGCGAAGGTTTTGTTCTTCAGCTTCGTACGGGCAAGGGTTATTTCCATGGAAAAGATAAATTTGGTCGGCCAATTTGTGTGGTCAGAGTGCGAACACACGATCCGAGCTCTGCAACAAAGAAGGGACTGAATGATTATATCGTTCAATGCATTGAAACAGTTCGCCTGGTGCAAGTTCCACCTGTAGAGACTATGGTATGTTCAAGGGATCTTGGAGCGAACTAGAAGTTCACCAGGGACATTTCTTATACTGCTGATACTAACTCTCTTTCGAAAAAGACCATTGTCTTTGATCTCACTTCCTTTAGCTTATCAAACTGGGTATGCTATTGTCAAACTTCTTGCTCCTCCGGTTCAATCACTAATTTCAATTCTTAAGGACTTCCCTCCTGTCAAATTCATCATTGATATTTTCCAAGAAAGCTATCCGGAGTCACTTGGCGCCATGATCTTTTACAATGCGCCGTGGATATTCTCTGGTGAGATTCAACATTCTTTGCTGTCTTTCATCTGAGTTCCAACTTCTCACAATCCATCAATGTAGGGTTTTGGAAAATTATCCATGGAATTCTGGACCCTGTCGATGCCGCCAAAGTTCATTTCATCAACGGCGCTAAGGATCTGGAGCGCATTATCCCAGAAGGACAGATCGTCAAGGAACTTGGAGGAACTGAGGACTGGGAGTATGAGTACGTTGAGCCGGAGGCTAATGAGAACGACAAGTTACTTGATACAGAGACCCGGGCGACAATTCTTGCAGAAAGAGAAAAGCTCGGTAATGAGCTTTTTACACTCACTGCTGGCCTTATTGCAAACCCAAAGGATACCGATTCTCAAAGTCGTCGAGAGGAAGTCGTCAAACAGCTCAGTGACAACTACTGGACACTTGACCCCTATGTGCGCGCCAAGACTCTGCTAGATCGGACCGGTGTCATTCGGGAAGGTGGGAAAGTTGATTTCTACCCAGCAGCGAAATCGCCGACATTGGGAGATACAACTATCACCGATGAGAAGTCAGAGGCGACTGCCGGGCAAGTGAGCGAGCCTCCACTGGCCACGGTCGCAGGCTAAGAGTCATCTCTAACCTTAGAAGTTTTCTTGTTGTTTTTTTGGAGGAGATTGTGCAACTCGTGATAGTTAATAGTAGATATGCCAATCCTATTTCGGTTAGATTTATGGAAGCTTCCAAGGTTTTACTTTCGTTCAAGTTATTCAAACCCTTTGAAAATCGCCTCAACTTGAATGTGACCATTTCGGTACGCAGAGGCTATGGTACCTGAAGGACTTCACGCCCAAGGCATAATAGGGCTGTGAGCTGACATACTAGTATTGATACATCAATATTGAATTTATCCCAGACAGGACGTCCATTTTATCGTACAAGGCTGGGGAATTGCCAGTTCTGCCAGTGTGCCAGCCTCTGAGTCCCTGGAATTGTCGTCATCATGCGAAGGCATGAAGTCACACTGTGGAGGACAGTAAACAACAGCCGTTTACTCCGAGTCGTACTAAGATCTGATAACCCCAGAACAACGTTTTGAGGCTCTTATTTCCAACTTCTCCTAAAACATTGACTGTATTGCCATCGCAAAATACTGAGATCAGCCTTGTTTCTATTTTTAGTGAATCCTTTCGATGTCCATCATGGATATCATTGATGATGCCTTAGAACGACTCGACCTAACTTCATCTATGACTTCAACTTGAATCAAATCATCAAGTAGGGACTTTGAAGTTTCAACAAACCCTTAACCCATCCAGTTTACTATGCTTCGCCTGTGCTCTTTTAGCTTTTCATGTGGCCACGAGGACAAGGCTGTAATTATGAGTGATGTAACGCTCTGATGTCGATCATCGATGAGTGACTTCTAAAGCGGGCCGCGCGATTTCGTTTGGACCACAGAGAACAGCTTGAATGGACATTCTTTTCTCCACTTGGAATTCAATCGGAGTTTCGATGGTATCCGAGGCATTAACAGTCAACGTTAATATGAAGAAAAGAAAGTCAATCTTTGAAGCGATGTTACGGTCGGCCCGAAGTTGTTGCATAAACGATTGAGGTGGGGGAGGTTGCATGTCAAATCAGGAATTGAGGTTACAAGGATTGGGGGCAGGACTTACCAAGGCGGATCTGAAAGATGACGATCAGGAACTAACAATCCTTTGCGGCCAATGAAAACTATCAGATCCTCGATTATGCGGAGAGGGGAAAGGAAAACAAGCGGAACTCCCCCCTTGGAGACCAGGGTTTCGGGGCCATAACCAGAGAAGGCTCGCGTGGTCGGGTCCAATCCAAATTATCATAAATAGAAGGATGTCGCGTGGTTGAATTCTGGTCAGTTTTGTGCACAAATCCATTCATCATGGCGTTGTCTCTTGCCAGTGCACTTCTCACCCTCAGCCTCGGCTTAGAGGCCACCGCGCGCCCTCTCTCTGCGGGTATGCAGAACATCAAGAACATTGTCGTGCTGGTTCAAGAGAATCGGTCTTTCGATACCCTTGTCGGTGGACTCACTTACAATTCCGATATTGATGGTCTCGCTGGACGGGATACCCCCTTCTGCAACCCAGCCAATATCTCGGAACCGGAGGGCAAGCAGATTTGCGGTAAGCCAACCGCTAATAACATTGCCAAAGATGACCCTGATCACACAATCTGGGGTGGAAACATGCAAGTCTTTGGGAAATATCACCCCGGTCCCAATGATGAGTCGACAATGAAGGGGTTCGTGACTGAACAAGACACCTATTACGATTTGGGAGGAAACCTGCTGGAAGCTTCCGAAGTCATCAACTATTATACCCCCGATCAAGTTCCCGTGACCAACGCCATGGCCGAGAATTTCGTTCTCTTCGATCGTTGGTTCGCCTCGATCCCTGGGCCAACAGATCCTAACCGCGCATATCTGACCTCCGGTACTTCTCACGGTCAGGGAGGCAACACAGATCCCTTCTATGACTCAACTCTTCCTCAAAAGTCGATCTTCCAACAGCTGGACGAGAACAACATTACCTGGATCAACTATGAGAACACGACTACTGCTAGCTCGCCATTTGCGCCTGATTCGATGTTCTATAGCTGGACTAAAGACAACGGCAAGGATAAAACCAATGTCTTCCCTATCTCGCAATTCTACACCGATGCCGAAGCAGGCAAGCTACCTCAATTCACATGGATCAACCCAGAGTGCTGTGACTACATGTCTATGCACCCTAAATCCCCTATCAACATGGGCGAGAACTTCATGAAGGGCGTCTACGAAGCCATTCGCAACTCGCCTCAATGGAACGAAACTCTTTTCATTGTTACCTGGGATGAGCACGGAGGTTTTGCTGACCACGTCCCCCCTCCAACTGGGGTTCCTCCAGGTGATGATATCCCCTGGACTGAAGTTCCATCGAAGGATGGCACTGGCCTGAGCAACTATACTTTCAACTTCGACCGCCTGGGCATCCGTGTCCCGACATTCTTGATTTCTCCATGGGTTGAGAAGGGTGTTGTTGAGCACAAGGCCAGCAAGAACGAATACACCCATACCTCTATCCTCACATTCGTCGCTGAGCTTTGGAACTTGAAGCCTCTTACTCCGCGTGTGAAGTGGTCGCCATCATTCAGCAATTTGATCACCAACAAGTTCCGCGATGATACACCCGAGAAGCTCCCAGAGGCTGATGGATACCCACTGAAGCATCAGTTGCATGCCCATTGATAGCAACTAGGGTTGTAACTGGTTTGAAGTGGTCTGGGGGCGTTTTAGTAAATTTTCAGCAGACGGATTTGGTCATGTCCTCTTGAGACAATGATCCATGTTGCTTGTAATGCCGCCTTTCAAGAACGCACATATAAGAAAGAAGGCCATCAAAGCACCTAGAACGAGATATAAATGATCAATACGCCTCTCATGGTATTATAGTCTGCTAATCGAAGCAGAGTAGACGTTACTCACAGCAATACGATGGCAAGCGTGGCAATTATACCACCTAGAGCACGACTGGCCCCACTGGTAGCTCCAATAGAACCCAGTATTGTGATGATCAACAAGGCAAACCAGAAGACAGTATCGATGATGTTCAGAATCATGTTTGCTTTCGTACTCGCCCATCTCTTGAATCGTTCAACGTGAGCAGTAATTAACTGGTAGGCGAGAAACACGCCCGACTTGACGCACTATTAGAAGTTTGAGTGAGTATGGTTTTTTTTACTATCAAAACATCATGCTGGAATGATAGCTTACCACCGCGATTCCCCATGTATTTGCTCTGGTTGCTGGTGTCCCTTTGATGGACAAACGTGCGATCGCCAAGATGAAGACAAACAAGACCAGGGAACCGATAATAATGTGAAGCCTGAGCTTGCTAAGTGATCGACCGAAAATTGAAAGCTGCATGATTAAGTGTTATATGTGCACTGGCGAGAGAGAAGTTTCAAGGTTCAGGAAGTTTGTCTCAAGCCTCGGTAGTAGCTGTCAAGCAAAAATGTTGTTGAAGTAAACTTGAATAGTGCCCTCGCACAACTTGAAGGTTTGGTGATAGTAGTAGTACCCGATGGGCAAAGAACTTGCATACACCAGGAAAATCTTTAGTTTGGCCAATATGCAAAGAAGTTTCAGCTCTTATATAGATTTAAATTTCCCAGGTAACCACATTATCTTTTTTTACAACCATCGTACTCGTACCATTCACTAAAATCGAGGGTTGAGAAATTGACACAGCCATACAGAGCGTTCTTGTCGTTTTCGTATCCTTTTCCAAATCGGGTTGCATAGCCCTGGAGCCCTGCAGATTTTCCATGGAACACCCCATTACCACCGAACTTTCAACTTACTAGGTACAAAACAGCATAACTACTAGTGCCAGTGTCATATACTAGTACTAGTTTGGAAGAATTTACCTTCAATACGTCTTCAGCAACAATATCTCATCCATTTAAAGTTTATTATGATTTTCTAGTACTCAACTTTCAAGTTACTACAATTCGGCTAACGAGTAAAGGGAACATCTACAATAAGGTTAGAATCATCAGTCATACTAAGTTGCTTTCTCAGTTTTTCTAACTTGCTTCAAGTTGGTATAGGTAATTCTAGTTCATTTATGAAACGGGCTGCTTTGAGGTCCTTGAAGGATTTCTATACCGTGTTCGAAAGACCTTGGAAGGTTCTGATAATCTGTACTACTTGAAGCAGATCAAATAGAGGTCTGATATACTCCAAGGACTTTTCTCCATATTCCTGCACTAGTACTACTAGTACCTAGGTAGTAATATTATTTCCAGATTGGAAATTCCATAAATCTTGGGGTAAGGGACCTGGACTGATCCATGGGTCGTTCCCAAAGTGAGCTTACTCACTGGCAACTTGAAGATCATAAAACAAATCACACTCGATTATCAACTACTACTGTCAGGCTACCAGTGAGAACTGTGAAGGAACAACAGATCTTTTTTTACTACTACTAGTACTGCTGCATAAAATGGACTCGGGTGAGATAACAAACGACTCGGACTCGGACATCCTGAGACTCCAACCTCGGGCCGAATCCGAGCCGGAAGACACCTAGTAAGCTCAGGTCCCTTGTGTGTCTAATATGTCAAACTTTTCTCAAATAACAGCGAAAATACTAAGAATGACAGCCTGAGCGATAGTGACAGTGACAGCGACAGCGAAAGTGAGAGTGACGGTTACAGTTACCATTACAATGACGATTACGATTACGACTTGCATGGTGACAGCGACAGTGACGGTGATGGTGAAAGTGAACTTGAAAGCGGCAGCGATAGTGAGGGTAACGGCAACAGTGTTGCTCGACGACTTGTTGAGGGGGATTGTGGTATTTGCTACTGTGCCCTTTGCAAATTTAAAAATGACTTTGACCATGAAGCTGATAATGATGACTGTGATGATGGAGGCGGCCATGATCGGCGCCCCGAGCAATTAAATGAACATTCAAATAAGGAAAGGGAAGATGAATATGGAGACTTGGAGGAGGACGATGGCCTGGTATGGTGTAAAGCGAAATGTGGCGTCAATTATCATAGGGACTGCATCGATCAATGGGTACTCGCATCAGGACGCTACACATCATGCCCAACCTGCCGAACTAAGTGGAAACATTCAAAGTTTTGATTTCATTCTATCTGATCATTGTCGGCTGTGAAATAGTGATGCAAAGACATGCTGGAAAGCCTGGGCAAATTATCTGAGAATGGAACCTTTGCTAATCTGTGGTGTCATTTGATCTCCTCCCTCTCCTCGCTGCAAGCTGGCGGCCAGGCTTGATTAATAGAAGAACAGCCGGTAGCTGTGCAGCTGCAAATCCAATCATAACCCTCAACTGTGTGCTGTAGCTGTCGGCAAACACATTCTTTACCTCGTCCTGTAAATGGGCAGGCAGACCCTTCATGGACTCCACGTTTTCAAGGAATAGATGTAGCTCATGTCTTGTTAAAATCCCCGACAGATGGTGTGCTAGACGACCATTCAAAATGTTAGACGCTATAGCCAGGCCAAGTGCACCACCAAGAAATCGAAGTTGGACAATGAACCCCGTGGCAATAGCTGAAATTATCAATATCAATTGTTAGCAAATGCAACTTTTTCAGCTCAATATGGAAAAAGAGGCACATACTTAGGTCTCTATCCTCAACAATATAGGGCGGTGATAACACCAAAACTCCCATTGTTATTCCAAGTCCTGCTCCAGCGATGATTTCGTAAACAATATCTGTTGCATGAAATCCTTTGGATCTAGCGATAGTTGAGAGGAGACCCACTCCCACGGTATGAAGAGTACAGCCAACGAGGAGAGAATAGATGAACGGGATACGTCCCCGCGAGCTGGCGAGATTGACGAGGCCCGCAGCAACGGCAGCAACGGCTGAATACCCGATCAAGTATATTCCCGCGTCGAGTGGTGACTTGTCCAAGAGTAGCTGTGCTTGCTGCGGAAGGTATACGAGTACCACATTGAACACTGCTCCGGTGACGAATGAAGAACTAAGACCTCGTTAGAAAGTAGCTCGAAAAATGAAATTCTAGAAATCCACAAACATGAGAAGTCCCATCCATGCACGATCAAAGACCCAACGCTTGGGAAAAATCGGATCTTGCTTTGGAAAATCCGATAGATGCCACTCCCAGGCGAAGAAGCCTGCCCATGAGATCCCTGAAAACACAAGCAGTGTGATCGCGCTTCTCGAATGCCATCTAAACTCCAAGTTGACTTCATTCAAGACAGAGATGATCAAAAATGACCCGGCCAATAGCAGAAGGGATCCCACGAGATCAAGATTGGCGAATGAGCGATACGATGCACGGGTTCTGAGCGACGGGGTGTGTTGATCGAGACCGAAATTTTTGGGCATAGCAATCATGAGTATCACAATTGCAATGGCGCATAATGGAACACTAAATGAGTCAAGACTGTCAGTAGGATTCCTAACAGACTAGAGATCACCCATCCCACTGACTTGATGAAGAAAACCCATCGCCACGCTGAATCTTGTGCAAGAGCACCTCCGATGATGGGGCCAATTAGAGATGCAAGAGCAAGGCAAAATGACATGAGACCACTGTATGTTGGTAATTTGGTTTTAGGGGCTATTTCATATATGCATAGCATGGACAATGCGTAAACACCGGCACCACCTATTCCTTGAAGAGCCCTGAATATGATACTGCAGAGAAATCAGTATGGCGTGCAAAGGCTCGAATAATCTGGATAGTGTCCTCTCTCACAGTTGGTTAGCCGTTCTAGCACATCCGCACCCAATTGAAAATGCTAAAAGGATGATGAAGGCCGCTATCGTAGCATGTTTCCTTCCTATGATATCACTGCCTTTTGTCCATAATGCCATAGAGCCTAGATGCATCCAAACATCAGGAAACTTTGATCTCTAACAAATTATTGATCATTTAATTCGTACCAGTATAGGTGGCCAGGTATCCAGTGATAATCCAACTTCGTTTCTCGAATCCATGGAGGCTGTCGGTGATGTTGGTAAGGGACGAACTGACGATGGTGACGTCCAAATTAGATAGAAAGAACCCAATCAAAAGACTAAATCCATAGTACACATTAGTCTTCGGTCTCGAGCCGTCATGGCTTCAATGGTCACATTGGATTCCCACCCTATTATGGTAAGAATGAGTCTCCATCCCGTTGGATAGACGATTTCATTTCCTGGCGAAAGTGTTCGTTGTGCCGACCCCTTTTCTCCATTTGTAGTCTCTCTGCCCAGGCGTATCGGTGCTGGTTCCTGTTTCTTTTCAACGGGCTCTGCAAACTGGATGCGGCCAGACATGGCTACCGGGGCTCTTGATGGATCCTTTGTTCTTCACGTGTCGACGACGACTGAAGTGACAGCCATCGCGGTGACGAAGGAAATTTCGAATAGGACTACCCACTAAGTAGGACCAAGCCCCCGCCTATATTCACCCCAGGGGCTCCAAGTGGAACGCGGGAGATGCGCAATGACAGAATGTGGAATTTATTGAACAAGAAGATCGACGTCGATCATTGAACCTAGATCCTGCATCAAGTGGGCTTGGCGTACATTCGCCTATGAAGACTGACCTATCTTTGCAGAGTACGCGTCTGAAGCCGATTTTGAGGCGCCTTATCATAATTGTTCTTATCTTCGGGTCCTGTTTCAATTATCGTTGTCATTACTCATTGTTTGTTGTAGTATGGCAAACGGGGTTGTTCGGAAAAGGGGGTGACTGGTTGCCCTCATTCTTCCATACCCAGCCAAGACATCCAAGATGCCACTGATAGTTTAAATCGCGCGTTTCACTTACATTTACCTTTTTCCTTTGAAATGTCTGAATCTCGGTTTCTCCTTGCTGAACCGAATCGATGTTTGCACCCCTGAATTAGATGGTGGATTCAGGCTGAGATCATGAACGTCTTCCAAGCAAGGGCTACGCACGACCACTTATCATGGAATGCGATACTGTCTCGGGTCTTCTTGCAGAGTTTCACATCGTTGTCAGTCCAACTCAATTTTGACTATCATTCGATACTACTAGTATAATGCGTTGTTCATTGTTCAACCATTGGTGGAACCTTGGAAGCAATGTGTTTGATACTCCAGGCTGTCAAGACCTTTAGGCTTCAGGGTTATTTTGGCAACGTGTGTTTGTGAGTTATCATAACTGATTGGGTTAGTCTCTAGAACTTGGAGTATCCCCATAATTAAATCAGCTGGTGGTGTCCAGATGAGCCATCTGGGGCATAAACATGATCTATAGATGACTAGCATGGTACTAGTCAGGTCCCCGTCTAGTTCCCGAAGTGAGCACCTTAATCCAATTTCATCCTCGTCGATCTGCACAGCCTTGGAATTCAGTACTTATTTTACTGATTCGGGGGTATTTCATATTATTCTTTATCTACTCAAATTGAAAATCTTCTTGTCTGCATACAATAAGAGTACTTTTATATACGGAGTAAATATACAGCCTTAAAGAATAAAATAGATCTCTTTTGCTCCCGCTGTCTAAGCGGAGAGGTGCCAAGCTTGGCCTGTGCGTAATGGGAATTGGAGTTGCCCAAACATCACAATCGTCTCCCCGCAACTTGAACAGCTGGAACTTATTGAACTTGACCAGCTCCAGGTCAACCTCAATTTCAAGTGCGACTTTTGCGAAATTTCCAGGCTGTGGCTGGCACTGGAAACGGAATGCTCTAAGTGCCATTTGGTTAATTTCCGAATTGCCTGCCCCCCTTCTTCGGGAATCATGGACCCTTCCAAGGCAGCATCAAGCAATGTGACTGGTAAGACATGAGCTCTATTGCACATGGTGATAACACCGGGCCCCAAGTCCATGTGCTGATAACCAGACAGTCGAATATACGGACCCATCTGGGTTATTTTCCCAGATCCAGCCCGTTGTCGAGTCGAAACTCCCCCTGAAGAACCTCCACTGGAAATCGCCTACCCGTCCTGTTCGTTCGATCGAATCTCTGCGCATCGGCTTTTCTCCTGCCCAAACAGAATCCAGTGAACGTAAATCGTCTAGCGATGGTACTGGGAATGTCTCACACCGACGGCATCAGATCCCCGGTCTCCGACAAACTCCATACCTCAAAGTTTACCTACTTCGATGCGACGATAACGATACATATAAAGCGACTGCGCGCAAGACCGTGAGAGAGTGGATTAAGGGCCAGAGCACGTCAACCTCGTCACAGCCCGCTGGTAGTAGCCAAGAGAAGCACGATGCGTTCGAATGGCTTATCCTACATGTGGTCCAAGATGGTGATGGCGCGGAGAAGGCCCCGGCGCCTGCTTCAAAATGGGGTCGGAGTACCACGACCGTTCTCGAGAAAATCAAGGCCGACTTCAACGGCTCATCCAAAACGGCTGTCGACCGTGTTGCCCAGCTCAGACTTCCTAAGGATGCTTCCATCAAATCCCCCGAATTTACTGAGCAGCTGGAGGACCTGATTGATAAAATGAAGAATGGAATTCTTGCTTCCTTTGATCTTCGAGTCGCCCAGTATGAAGAAGACATTAAGGAAAAGGATGCCCAGCGAAGTCTCCCTGGTTGGAACTTCTGTACATTTTTCATCCTCAAAGAGGGCCTTGCTCGGGGCTTCGAGAATGTGGGGTTATTCGACGACGCACTGCTTGGTTATGATGAGCTATCTGTCGGGCTGGATGCGGCTATCAGAGATCAATTAGAAGGAAACACAGAACAACCCGGTAACACATTGCTGGACTCTAGCAAAAACTGGGTGGAGGTTGCCAAGAAGGCACTTGAGGCTGGCGAATCACTCGATGAGGCTAGCAAGGAAGGTCCGTCGTTGACGATCCAACCTGATGACTTCCCACTCAGCTCCAACAAATTCCCCTATCGAGAGATGATCTTGGCTAGTGATATTTCCATTTTCGATTTCCGAACGTACATCTTCTCTCGTCAGCTCACTTTGCTACTCCGGGCAGCTAGAGCACCATCATTAAGTGGAAGTGATCCTTCTGCGCGAGAGAAGAAGCCAGAAGATCTAATTTTGCTATCTGAAATTTGCCAGAGATCTACGGAATTTATCAGTCTTGCCACCCGCACCCTTCGCTATGGCCTTGACTCGGGGCTCACTGAGATGGAAGCGGATGTCAAGTCAAATGTCATCAACAACATCGTATCTAATTGGGCATATGCGGCAGCCCTGCAAATTCTTGACCAAACTTTTACCTCAGGTCTTGATCTACCTGAATCATCTATTCATGCCGTGGATCAGACTCAGGAGTCTGCAAATACCCCCCAACCAGCCTCAGAGACTCGTGGTGACATACCTCGTCGATCTAGCTCATTGATTCAGTCATCAACCGGTCGTCCCCCTCGGCCAGTGACTCAAGATATTTCCGAGTCCGTTGGTTTGATCCAACGACGCTTGACCTTGGACCATCCAAAATCAGCCCCTGCTCTTCCTCAAAAGACTGGCTCGGAGCAATTAGCATCAAGCAGGGGCGAATTGCTTCTTCTAGCTCGACGTTCTCTAGAGGAAATTGCCCAGCGACGAGGTTGGGTCGAGAAATGGAACGATCTTGACCTGCTCTTTGATGAAGCTCAGGGCTCGAGTGGTCTAGCAGACGTCTCACTAGACGGTGATGATGCACAGGCTGAGGCTAAAGTCGGCACGGCATCATTAGTGGGAGTTGAGCTTCCCACACTCAAGGCTGGGCTAATGTCTAAGGAGACTTATCTTTCGTTGTACGAAGAGCTTACCGATCTCGTTATTCGCCATAACATCGTGGCAAATCGTGCAAACTCTGCTCAAATGGCACTGGCAGATATCGCTATTCTGCGATACCGACAGGGCAACTATGACGCCGCAGCTTCTTATTTCCATCAGATGGCTCCATTCTACGGCAGCAAGCTCTGGGTAATTTTGGAGGGTACCATGCTCGAATTGTACTCTCGCTGCCTGAAGGAGATGAACCGCAACGAAGATTATGTCCGTATGATGCTCAAACTTCTCGCCAAATTCGCTACATACTCGCAATCAAAGCTCTCTCTACGCCAAAAATCATCATCTACTCCTACGTCGATCGTTCAGCAACAACGTTTGTCTGGATACGTCACTGACCTCTTTGAAGGGGCAAAGGGCTTGCAGAAAGATGTCACCGCATCACTTCTCGACTTCTTTGCAGATTTGCATGTCGACCCGGCAATGAGGCTTTATGATGACAAGGATGGATTCCAGATCCAGCTATCTTTGCGATTCTTGCTCGGGCCGGAAATTGATATCGACTCAGTCAAAGTCCGGCTTGTAAGCGCTAGCAGTTCTCAAAGTACCGAACATTGGATAGAAGCTTCGACAAAATGCACCATCAAGTCAACAACGACGAAGATACTGATCGATTCTTCGGTAAGTAATCCAATTCTTTGGCCTTTTTTTTTAGTACAGTCGCACTAACATTTCTATCACCAGACTACACTGCAAGGCAAATATATCGTTGACCGATTCGAGATCAAATCTGGTAATCTGCTTTTCACTTTCAATAGTGGTCAGCATTCAGGCCTCCCAGTGGGATTCCGTGAAACAGACGATGCAGAGGAAGCGGATCGACGGCCATATGTATTCTGTTACCCGGCTCCGAACGGATTACAAGCCAAGGTGGCGTCGCCTCATCTAATTAATCTGGAAGCAATGCGCACTTTTGAGCTTGAACTTCACAGCGGACGGAATGACATCCAGACTGGTACAATTCGTGTCAGGCCAGCCACAGCTGGCCTCCGTCTTCGAATTGCAGAGGCGGAAGTGGTAGACGGTGAGCTCGAGCTGGTAGCTAACCATGACTCTGGCTTCATCGAATTCTCCCGCTTGTCATCTCAGTCATTTGTGCGACTACGAATTCCTTATACCGTGGAGGAAGCCTTTACCACGCTGTCTGCACGAGCAGAGATCGGATATGAGACGGCGCAAGGCCGATTTGCTTTTTCGACGGTGCACAGCGTTGTTGCCACACTCCCTATATCTGTCAACGTGCAGGATATCTTCAAGGAGGAAACGCTGTTCTCCCGTTTCACGATCAGCCCCGCTATGCTCATCCCATTGCGTATCATAAAGTGTAATCTTCCAAGCTCCGAAGATTATGATGTTCAATCCAGCATGACTGGCCCGGTCGCGTTAGATGTCTTCCCAAAGCAGCCTGCATCCCTTCTATACAAGATTCGTCCTTCTGGCAAGTCCGCTACGGTTTCCCCATCAGGAAAGCGTAATCTCCGACTTCGTGTGGACTTTACTTGCATTGATGATGAGTGCTTGGATGCGGTTGAGAAGCAGTTCATTGCTGCGCTGCAATCAAGCCCTTTCAAGAACTATTCTACGCTGCTTACATCGCACCTTGTGGGCAGCATTCGTGGTCAGCTTTCAACTGCAGACATGGAAGTCATTGGTCTCATTCGGGAACTCGAAATGCTCAACTACCGCAATATCCGCTGGGATGACTTGTTGGGGGCACTAAAGGGACGCACCGAAGAGATGCGCCAATGGCTCATGGAGTGGCACGAGGTAAGTTAATTTGCCCACAACCTATGACATCGCAATGCAATGTACTGACGAGCTTTGATAAACAGAACAACCCAACCATTCGCCTTCCTTCGCAACCCTCCATCCCACCCCGTAGCATCGTCATCCCTGTTGACATTCCCGAAATCCAAGTGGTGCACACGGCCGAGTTGCAGCTCCAGCCCAGCGCGGGTGCCCTAGAATCCGGAACAACCCACGCAGCAGTGGGCCAAATGATCACTGCCGAGCTATCCCTTCGCCACACACGACGCTGGTGCTCCCCAGCAACCCAAGAACTACCCGGACAGCCCCTCGAATGCTCATATGAGCTCCACGCCAACCCAGAGTTCTGGTTGTTGGGTGGCCGGCGTCGGGCAAACTTCCTCACACGCGACGGGGAGACTACCAAATTTACTGTCCTGCTGCTCCCCCAGAAACCGGGCCATCTTCTCCTGCCCGGTCTTGAGATTCGCACCTTTGCGCCTGTGCAGTCGCAGTCTCCGGCCTCGCCCCCGGCCACGACGGACTCGGGTGCGGCGGTAGGTCCCGGAGCTCCGCCCCAACGGCAGCCAATTCCTTGTGAAGTGGATTACCGTAATCATGGGGAGACGATCTTGGTGCTTCCAGACTTGCGCAAGACAACTGTTAGTCTTAGTGCGTCTGGCACGGGTGGGACATCTTGGTTGGTAGATTCTGAGCGGCGTGCGGAGGTGTATTGATCTGGCTTGAGCATTGCGTGGGCTGTTCATGAATTGATGCTATTGTATTTTGAGCCTAACCTGATAGAAACTCGTGTATATAGATATACGAATGATGATGCCGAATATGATCTACATTGTTCTCTAATACTGCTAGCAGTAGTCGTTACGCTTGGAACGACTCGGAGGTTCATCCTCACAGCCGAATTCTGCTAGTAACCCCTGGGAAGTACTGGTACAGGGCCACGGTACTATATGACTCAGGTGTGCTGGCTACTACCTAGATAGCTACTAAGTCAGTAGGTATCAGAAACGCAGATTGGATTCTAACTCAGGTGAGAGATACTCTCAGGCTGCCTTGGATAGTTCAAGTTCAGACATTGCTCGTTTCCATGATAACTTCATTTACAGCCTGAAAGTGAACGTGATAGCTTTGTAATAATCTGAATAACAAGCGTACTGATAGAGTACACATCTCCGAGTCCCCGAGTCACAAGTTGAAGTTCATCGGGATTTGCTCGGGAATAGCCAACGCCAGCAATATCATGATGCCAGTATTGAATTCCGGTAGTACCGAGGTGACTTCTAGCTCATCTAATCTCTACCTTCTCGACAACTTGAAACCCTTCAATGCAAGTATCCAATTCACATTGTATATACGATATCTAGACGACTTAGACTTGCCACATGTCAGAAACAGCTTACCCTCAGATCTCTTACTAGGACATCCGAGACCAAGACCAGACTCGGCCGTGAGAGAAAGATGATGTATACATTCCGTACAGTGTTTTGCAAAAATACAAGAAGTGGGTGATTGGCGGGGAATGGCCTCAACAAAATCTGGACCCACTCGCCCAACAAGCGGGCCTTTAGCAGTACACTATCAAATACACACTACAAACAGGAGTTATATACTTCATGCTACCTACTCGGGCCGCTGCCGATAGTAACAACAGAAGTACCCTCGAGTATCTCAAAGTACTCCGTACACACTGGCAGAGACACCACGCCAGACCTAGACCGAGGACTCGGGTTAATTAGAGTAATACTTGGTACTACATAAGTAGTATATGAAGTACCTTAATCTGGTGACAAACCCCAACACTGCAGCATTCTCGAAACAAACATTGAAACTGCCAGTGCCAGTGTCTACTGTAAGCCAATGGTTTATCACATGCCTTGCGCATACTTGACTTGCCACGGATCGCCTGGGTTTTCACCCTTTGTCCAATCCGCGTGAGGGTATAGCACGGCTGCGCGCCGACGAAAATGACCCGCCGAGGTCGATCACGATCGGCTGTGTGGCCGACCCGCATGTGAAGCTGAGTCCATCGGATACTACATGAGACTAACTAGATCAGTGGAGGAGTATGCATAGTATACAGTACTAGTATTCTGGGATCAGAACTTGGGAGCTGATCTCTGTAGCTTGTTCTTCCAGTATTAGTATGCCAATATATGGGAGAGTGTTGAATATCCTAAATTTGAAAGAAACATCTAATCAATCAACTTAAGGATTCAGATCATGCCATACACTCACATACAGTAGTATACAGTACAAAGTCAAACTTTTGAAGCGGTGACAGGAGTCCCCGCAGAAAAATGTTGAGCACCCAATCTGGTTAAGCAGCGCTTGGATTTAGTGGCGCGACTTGTCCCAGGCTGAAGAACCACCCGTGGGTCTTTGGTAACTTTTCCCATCTTTAAATGGGACAAATCCCGCTGTCCAATTAGAGATAAGGGGTCTTCAGGTGGTGGCAATCGATCTGCTGAGACGGTGAGTGGAGGAGATGAAAGTTGAAGTTTTCTTAGCTTCGATATTGTCCTGCATTGTACAGTAAGTATATACTCTGTAATCTGTATGGTCATTATATTTGTGGTGGTGAGTGAGAGCAACAACAGAATACAAATACAAGATCGGCGGAGCTGAAGAGGAGTTCATGCGGGAAACCTTTGCAAACTTTCTGTCAACTGTAAATTTGAATGGCTGGTTCGGCTGTATCGTTAATTTGCAAAACTTAAACCCCTGTTTGTGGTCAGTTTTATCCAGTAACCAGCAGGCGGAACTGCAAATTTCTATTAAGCCACAGTCCCTGGTCCCTTTTTTTATTTTTTTTTTCTTAGAATAATTGCCTCCCCCTCGTGTATTCTTCGTGTTCCTGTATTTTCGTATTTTTGTACAGTATCTACTTTCCTCCCTTCGGCTTTTTCTCTTTTTCTCTTTTCTCCTCCTTAAGCTGATCGTCGGTTTCCTTTTTGGTTCTATTTTTTTTCTCTCTTTTTTTTTCTGTTCCTTTTCTTTCCCCCCTCAATAATATTTGCTCGCTTTTTCTTCCGCATTGTCGGGAGTCCTTAACTCTTCTCCTCCCTCTTCTCTTCTTACCTCCTCCCCCCCCCCCACCCACCGCTTCTCTCTTTTGCTGGGATTCCCTTGTGTAACCACAAGCAAAACTCAAAAATACCAAAGGGCCTTTTGCGACTTTGCCTCGTCAATCTTTCCTGTAAGCCCTTATCGGTGTCTCCGATGCTGCAATTGAAGCTGACCTGATCGTCCATTCCAATAGAGATTGCATTGAGTCTTTTTTCCGGGGCTATTGCATTGCTTTTTTTTCCTTCGCCCGGCTTTTCAACCCCTCTCCTCCCTTTTCCCTCTATACAACAACCATAATGTCGTCCACTGCTGTCCCCAAGCGCGTTGCGCTGAACCGCAACCCCACCACCGAGTCCTCCGTTCCCAACTCGGTTTCGGCCTCGCCATTTGATAGCCCGCGCCAGTCGCCCTCGTCCACCTCCCTGTCTTCCATGTCTTCGGACGAGCAGCGTACCAAGATGCTCGACACCAACGGCAACGAGTTCAAGATCCCCGACTTCACCATCAAGCAGATTCGCGATGCCATTCCCGCTCACTGCTTCCACCGTTCCGCCATCACCAGTTTGTACTATGTCTTCCGTGACATTGCCATCCTCGCTACCGTCTTCTACCTCTTCAACCACTATGTCACCCCGGAGTATGTTCCTTACATGCCGGCCCGTGTTGCCCTGTGGACTCTGTACACTGTCATCCAAGGTATGGTCGGTACTGGTGTCTGGGTGTTGGCCCACGAGTGTGGTCACCAGGCTTTCTCTCCCTCCAAGGTACTGAACGACACCGTTGGTTGGATCTGCCACTCGGCTCTGCTGGTCCCTTACTTCTCATGGAAGATCTCCCACGGCAAGCACCACAAGGCTACTGGTAACATTGCCCGTGACATGGTTTTCGTCCCCAAGACCCGTGAGCAGTATGCTTCCCGCGTCGGCCGCACTATTCACGAGCTCGGCGAGCTGATGGAGGAGACCCCCATCGCGACTGCCACCCACATGATCCTCCAGCAGCTGTTCGGCTGGCCCTTGTACCTCATCACCAACGTCACTGGTCACAACAACCACACCAAGCAGCCCGAGGGCCGTGGTGCTGGTAAGGCTAACGGCTGGTTCGGCGGTGTCAACCACTTCAACCCCTCCAGCCCTCTGTATGAGGCCAAGGATGCCAAGCTGATTGCCCTGAGTGACCTCGGTCTGTTCATCACCGGCTCCGTTCTGTACTATATCGGCACTACCTATGGCTGGTTGAACCTGCTGGTCTGGTACGGTATCCCCTACCTGTGGGTTAACCACTGGCTCGGTAAGCTTGTTTCCCTATACTCCATCGTCAGCATCAACTCAAATCAGAATCTAATTTGAATCCCAGTTGCCATTACCTTCCTGCAGCACACCGATCCTTCCCTTCCCCACTACCAGCCCGAGGCTTGGAACTTCGCCCGTGGTGCCGCCGCTACCATCGACCGTGACTTCGGCTTTGTCGGCCGCCACATCTTCCACGGCATTATCGAGACTCACGTCCTGCACCACTATGTCAGCAACATCCCCTTCTATAACGCCGACGAGGCCAGTGACGCCATCAAGGAGGTCATGGGAAGCCACTACCGCACCGAGGCCCAGACCGGATGGACTGGCTTCATCAAGGCCATCTGGACCAGCGCCCGTACTTGCCAGTGGGTTGAGCCCACCGATGGTGCCACCGGTGAGAGCCAGCACGTTCTCTTCTACCGTAACACCAACGGCATCGGTGTTGCTCCTTCCAAGATCCCCGCCTCCAACTAGACGAGAGAATGTGTTGATTAGAAAACCTGTTTCTCTTTTCTTATATCTGGCTGTTTCAGTTTGTGACATTTTGTGTATACATTGTTGACGCGCATACACCCTCCCCCTCCCTTTGATCGACGAGAGACCTGGCGAGAATATAGAAGCGAGAGAGTGGATTTTCGTGACCAGATGGAGAAAAGATCTTTTTTTTGGTTCTTTCTTTCCTATTTTGGGGGCTGTTAATCTTTTATCTTAGAGAGAGAGACACTTGGCTTCTGTCATTTTTGTTTTCCCATCTTCGTTCGTCTCCCTTTTTGTTGTCGTGTGTGAGATGTGTGTTGCTCGTCCTGCTGTTTTGTGATTAATATCGAGCGCATTCTCATACTATGGTGTTTTTTTTTTCGCCCATTATAAACACTGGATCTTTCCTCCTGCTGCTTTTTTTCCTCTTTGAGAGAAGGGAGCAGGAAGGACTAAAATTTTTTTCTCGGTTGCCGTCTTCATATCTGGTGTTGATGTTTTGTTTCGAGCGAAGATAGTTTTTCTCGTGCTTTATATAAGTCTACTCCTTTTCAGATAGACTCCGTTGTTGTGATGAGACCATGAGCGTGAATCTAGGACTTCTGTTCTTGTGCAAACCTATAAATGATCATTTCTTGTAGGATAATCATGTAGTGATGAGGGTAAGAAGGCAAGAGGTTATATAAAGAAGAACCCTAGACACTTGAAGAGAGAAAGAATAGCAGGAGAGAGAGAAGGAAGAGAAGGAGAAGAAGATGAGGAAGGCAGGAAGGTCACCAGGTGGCACAAAACAAGAAAGAGCCTTGGGACTTGCGGGGTAGCGCCTGCCCTGTGAGAAAGTGAGCCTTCTCAAAAAGGGAAAACTAAAACTAAAACCAAAACGGTGCAGCCTTCCGCTAGAATCCGGTTGGATATTCCACAATTATCATTGGCCTTGCTTTTCTTAACTTGACATCATGTCCCACTATTTTATCCAAGACAAGACAACACTCTACACAAGTACTCCGTACTGACACTAAATTCAGGTTCTTGTTCTTGATATGTACACCGGGTGTCATCAATCAATCCTTCACAGTCGAGAACAACCCTTACCAGTAACACTTGACTTTGACCCAGCTAAATCATTCTCACCTCCAACAAGAACACTACGGTTCTTCTCCTGCGTCGACACCGCTACATCTAACCCCGGATTTCCAGTAAAGAAATTAACCGGTTTCAACCCAACAATCATCTTCTCAGATGGCATGACTGGCCAATCCTCAATGCGCGGATTATGCGTTGACCCAAAAGTATGCCAGACCACAATATCCCGATCCCGCACATCGGAACTTGTTCCCTCACGCCTCCGTTTCTCAATAACAGAAGCAATCCCATCTCCCCCGAGCGATTGCATCGTATATTGTCCAGCAGGGAACAACTCGTCTTCTTGGTACCGCGTCACCCATACAGCATGCTGCCCGAATTCAGACCGTCGTGCGTGATAGGAATCTTGCCGTGCAAGGAGAAGTTGGCTATAACAGGGTAACAACTTGAACCCCACCGGCGTCCCCGTGATTGGATTGACCTGATTCTCATTGATGATCTTGAAAGTCCGGTTCTTCATATGATCGAGATCATGTCCGCCTTCTTGCGTTATGATCTTGGACTCGGTGCTGTATCCCACGCCGAGAGGGTTATGGATGGCTGGATTATCGATGGGCATGGCATGGGACTCTTCGATTTGAAGGGAATTAGCATGTCCGTCAATGGCTGGGTCAATTCGCAAAGAAAAAAGATGTTGATGATACGGTGCTAAAACACCCGGCGCAACGATGGTCCCGTATCCAACTTTATCGCCGATATTGATAGGGGCTGTTGAAAGGATCCCCGTGGCGCGAACTTCGTAATGAATGGAAGCGTCCTGGCTGAAGTGGAACGCAAAGATATACTCGTAATTGCTAACTGTGATAATAGTTTGCAAAACGAGGATCCGCGAGCGAGTAACGGCTGCATTTTGCGTGCGGTGGTTGGTATGTTTCCAAAGAATCCCATCATCTTGCTCATGGCAGCAAACAACATTCGGTAGTTGGAGCGGATCACCCGTCGCGGTGTTATGCCAGCCATCGAAATACTTGATCAGGCCCAAGCAGTCACAGCCCAGTTTCAGGTTATTGGCGTTTATCCCGGCGCCGTCGTTGCCAAGATCGAAGGCTGCTTTGCGAGGGTATGGAGACCGGGGATCACCGTATGGTACGAACATCTCTGATAAAGATAGTCGGTAGAATAGACTTCGGCCATCGTATCGGATATCATGCAGTGTGAGACCTTCACGGTAATTGAAACCTACACGCATGGTCCATTTCTCCCAGCCAAGGCGATTCCCGTCGATTTGGAAAGATGGCCCTTCTGGCTGGATGACCTGGTAGGGCTTTGTCGTGGTGCGTGGTGGTGGTCGAAGGCTGGGATGATACTCGCTCGTCTCTGTTGAGTGTAACTTGCGGTTATCATATGGTTGTGCCTCTTCTCGGACCTTTTCGTTCTCTGATGATGGGAGATGGTAGATCTTGGTGACTTCTAGTTTTTCGGATACCTCTGCGCAGAGGTCAAGCGGGTAAGCATAGTAATTTGCGTCTGCATTTTCGAGCAAACGCATGTAAAACCAGCACTAGTATTCGCAAATTGATTGTTTAGTATGAGCGTGCAACAGGTGGTTTTCTTCTAATGGTTTAGAATGGGACTGGGACTGGGACTCTTCAAACTTGAGAATTTTCTTTACCATTGTAGTTCGTTGATTCATATCATTCATCCCATCAGTTGCATAAGCCCAAGGCTCAACAACAACCGTTGCACCCGACGGCAACTTCAGCTTTTGGATCTCAGCTTCAACCCTTTTATCAGCCCTACAAGCCTTCTCAACAGCTTGCATGTAAGCCGAATCGATATAAGAATGCTTCCCGACGAGGTGCTTTTTCTCAATAACCGAATCAGATTCAAGGTTTACTAGAATCTCTATGAGATCGTGCGAGCCAGATATTCCCTGTGCAATCACCTGTACGCGGGCAGTGCGAGTTGGGCGTGATTTTGGCGTCTTCAATTTGTCGAGATGTTCATGTTCATGTTCGTCTTGTAGGAAAATGATCATTTCGCTCTTGGGTGGTTCTTTTAGTGTTATGACACGGAAATTTAGAGGTTTGCCTTGGAAGTCTCTTTTTACGATTGATGCGGCCTGAAGTGTATAGCTATGTCAGTACTATGTCTGAAGAACTGAGACTGAGATAGTAGTAGCTGGTTGATGTGCTTTTACCTTTGCAATTTCCCTCGGGGTGAGGGGGTCGAAAGGGTGCGGAGTTGTCATTGTAGCGGCGGTAGCAGATGGTAGAGTTTGATATCGATCTGATAGCTTGGAAGTGCTTCAAGCTGATGGCTCTAACTTCTATACAAAAGAGCATTAGCAATCAAATAAGTCATTGTGATAGATCTAGCCGATGCTACTAGTGTCTACCAGTACCACTGGCAGTTCATACCTAGTAGTAGGTAGTATCGAACTCAACTTACCTCGGATAGCGAGATTCAAGTAGGATGAGTAGTATACAGTCGAACAGTCCAAATTTGTTTCGTCCCTGACTCTCTTAAATGTCTTTCGAGATCTCAAACCCGACAGTCTCCAATCTCCAAATACGATCGCTCGATGCGCGATATTCGCTAAGGTATAAGAATAGCCGGGTCCTGCGGCTTGGGCCCCCGCATCGATGTCGGTTCTCCGCTAAGGTTAAGATTAGCCGGGGCGGGAAGGAGATACCATGTAGGGTTGGGGAGGGTAGTTGGTTTCGATGGTTATCTTGGATTTTACAGGCTAAGATACTTTGCTTTTGAGACATCCGAGTCCTTAATACTCTTGTCTTAATCGTGGTCGATAAGGACTCTGCGGTTTGGAGAGGACACTTCTTTTACTCTGTCGGGTTTCTTCTCTTTCCATGAATGCTCTCTTTCAAGTTGGTAGTACCCTACAACTTACTAACCTCAAAGTTCTCGATTTATCAATACCTAGAAACTAGATAAAGCATAGTATGAATGTCAAAATTCATTAATGCCTAATACAGTACGAATGGAATCCTTTTGCCGTTATTTTTCTAACCTACTAAAGCCCAACAAGTAGCCCTAGTATTCTCCCTACTCAGTATAATCCGTCTTTCTTGCAATTGGGCCCCAGAATCCCAAAGACTCCAAGGTACTTTGACATTTCTCCCTGATAACTCCCTCACAATCACTCCCAAGAACGACTCGAGGCGGTAGCTTTTTACCACTTGCAACTCCAGACGCCGTCAAGATATCGACAGCTATATTCGCCCCCTTCTTCACATCACCAGGTTGATTACCATTGACTGCAACCAGAGTATTTCGCACCTGACCAGTCGGTGTCTTCTCATCCTCATAGGCAGGAATTCTCTCCTTCGCCGAAACTTTAGCCCCAGGCTTCAAGAATCCAGTCCGGAAATATCCCGGCTCAATGACAGTAACCTCAATATCGAACGGTTCAAGCTCAGGACGAAGAGATTCCGCCAAAGAAGACATGCATGCTTTACTCATTCCATAAAAAGCATAACTTGCCCCTCCCTGCCACGATCCCAAACTTCCAAACGTAGCAATTGTTGCTCTGGACCGGTTGGCAGCTAACAAAGGCTGCTGTCTCAAAAACGGAAGAAATGCCCGAATAGTGTTCGTAGTCCCGAAAACATTCACGTTGAATTGCTGCTGAACTTCTTCCGGTGTGGCTTCTTCGACTGCAGCTTCGAAAATGTAGCCGGCGGCATTGATCAAGTAGTCGATTCTGCCGTACTTGGTCACGGCTTGTTGGGCGACCCTTTCGATTTCAGGGTACGGGCTCGTTACGTCGAAGGTCATTGTGTATGCGCCTTTCTTTTCGAGGTCTTGGAGTTTGGTGGCGTCTCGTGCGGTCGCGATTACATGGTGTCCTCTTTCTAGGGCATTGTTGGCGATTTCCCAGCCGAATCCTGAGCTGGAGGCTGTGATAAACCAGACGGGGGTGGTGGGAGATGTGCTTGACATTCTTATTCCACTGATACTATTATTTGGCTTCAAGAACTGGCAAGAGGACGCAACTTGAACCCTGAAGGAAACAGCGGTCTATATGTGCATGGGTTTTCTTGGCAGCTGACTCGGAGATAGCAGTTAAGTAGTACGTAAATCCATAGATGGGGGCGATCCTCGAGGTTTCTATGGGTCATAGTAGGTTTGAACTTGGAGGGTATGACTTGATGAGCTTTGCGAGTGCCACTGATAGTAGCCAGCCTTGCAATGCCCAGGTCTTTCTCTCCATCGATTGGCGGATGTATACTATTAGCGCTTTCAGATCCATAGTAGTACATCCATCGCGATTCGCTCCATCCTATGATGGTCGATGTGGACCCGGAGACGACAACAACATAGTACGAGCAATAATTGATAGCCATGCCAGCTTGAAGCAGGTTTTTCTAGAGATCACTTTCTCTTTAATCATCGCTGTGGTATATTCGAAAACATAGCCCCAATCACAAAGAATTATTTTCAGATCGTTCACTCAGGTTCACCCATCGGCGTTAACGGCACGCAGCCCCCCTTTCCATATTTCAACTTCTACCTCGTAGTCTTTCTTTTCATGCATGACCGCCTCCTGCTTATCCCCGGTGCCCTGCCGGTTTGCAGTCCAGGGAGCAAAGACAAGCTTCATGGTTCGCCGAGTGATATGCTCCGGCGGATCTGGTGCTTGCATTTGTGGTGGATTTGGTTTCTCGATACTGTCTTCTATCTTTTTATTGGCATCCTTGGATGTAGCTGCCGTCTCTTCAGGACGGGGGTCCTCAGCTAGAGATTGTGTAGCCTTTGGGCCCTGCATCTTGAATCCAGCTTGAAACTGAGAGCCTATCTGTTCCTGGGGTGTCGACATGGGATATCCACCATTCCATGGGGTTACCACTGAATGTATCTCCTTTTTCAAAGCTATTCGGCATGCAATCTGCGTAGACCAAAAGAAGCCAAGGGCTGGGGTTTTGGGTGATGGATCGGAGTAAAAGCCATCACCCCATCCAGTAAAGAACCGTTCTTGATGCATTAGACTGAGGATATCATTGCGAGCGGGGTTCTCGATTAGATATGAGCCGTCAAATCTTTCGTCGTCTGGGGCATGATAAGGTGATGACGAGATGGGGGACGACGATGGGACCTGTGAGGAGGAAAATGGCTGGAGCGGGGATGCCGCACCTGCTCCACGCGCCGCTGATGCAGTACTCTGGTTCCATAAAGACGAGAATCCTGGACGGGGTGTAGGGCCGCCATTACTCGGTTCGGGCTCGAAGCGGTCTGAGACTTGGTTTGCCAGAACGATTGCAATATCCTCTTTTGCCGCAAGATTGCGCAGCATCTGACCCAATTTGGCGAGTTCTGTAGAACGTGCGGAGAGGGCGAGCATATTATTTGAGTTGAGTTCAGCACGATAATTAGACGTGACAGAGTCGATAACTACCAGTCCAACATTATATCGTGATATGGCAACGGGTAGTTGATAATTTAGAATATGGTCTTGTGTCTCCAGGTCCATGGCGTTGATTGATAGGATATTCTCGAGGGAAGGCTTCTGGTCGGTAGGTAGATTTGAGAGACACGGCTGGCATTCAAGCAGCTGGGATATACGGCTGGTCGCTAGCGGATGTTCTGTTGAGATATAGATGGCCCGCTTCTCCAGGCCCTGGGGCTTGGCTAATTGGGTGGCTAGAAGGAGGCTCAAAAGGAATTGTGTCTTGCCGCTACCACTGTAACCAAGATGCCAGTTAGAGCTCCATCTTTGCAAAACAAATTGAAGGTTTTCATCAGCATACCTCTCACCAGTCACCTCTGTAACATAACCAGTTGGGATGCCACCTCCCAAGAGCGTATCCAGTGTGGGGTCTAAAGTGGTGATCATGTTCCATCTTGACGCGTCGAGTTTCGTCGAGGGGCCTAGATCAAGAGCACGGTCTTGTGGTATTATGCTTGAGCTGGGCTCATCTGCTCCCGTCGTCGTAGTATTTGCTTGTGTCCTCTCAAAGCCAAGGTCGCCATGTAGAGCTTCGATAATCTGTGCGGAGAGCCGCCGGACGTCTGCGGGGGGAACATGGGCGCGTTTCGCGACTTCAAGGGTATCGAGGATGATGAGGTCAACAGTCGTGATTTTCCCTCTCTCGAGCGGAGGAATAATGTGCGCGTACGGTCGTATCGCGAAGTTTGGCAGGACTGATAACAAATCCATAAGAAGAGAGACAGACGCAAGTTATGAACTGCTGCCGTCGCGGTTCTTCACGCGGGCTCCCGCCAATCACAGGCGTTCGTTGCCTTGGAACTTGAACCCGTTGTATGCCAGGACAACACTGACTGCAAAATATCATATTATATTAGACCCTGATTGAAGCTCCGAATAATGGAATAAGAGTGAGTCTGACGCCCGAGTCCATTGAATTGTTTTTTTTTTTTAATCCTAATTTCAGTTACGGTGTACTAATGTCGAATGGCCTAGAGCAGCTCAGGAGGATTTGTAACTACCTATACAACCTTCGAAGGTTGCCATTTTAGGTAAAGATAGTAGTACAATTGTCAGAGAAACTTGAATATTAAATTTAATTGATCAGATTAAGTCAATCAATGAACTTCACTCATCCTTCCTTTCTTCCACAGGAGTGTGCACGATAAAGTCACGACCATTCTCATCTTTCCCAAGCTCATGAGTTTCAAAATAACGCAAATCATTGCTAACAAAATACTCATCTGGCGCCCACTCGCAGTCAAGTTTCCGAATCGTCTCAAAAGAAAGCCACACATACCTCTCCACATACCCCGAGAATGGCTTTCTGTAGTAGTCATAACCTAAGATAGGGTGTATCTGCGCATCCATCAGAATCGCACGCAGACGCGGATAGATCCCAGTCCCAGTCGGCTCCATATCAGGAGCCAAATCAGCATCGTCGAGGTCGATTGTGGGTTCATCTTCGTAAGGGTCTTTGATCCCCAGTTCCACAGCACGCTTTTCCAAGTCCTCCAGGTAGAACTTATTAGCGACTTGTTTCGCAGCCTCCATCGGACCACCACTAGGTCTGATATTGAGACTCTCGTACAGATGTTGGTAATCACAGAAGATAGCCGCAATAGCAATCTGTACATGCATGGATGGACATCGACTAGCGAGCGTGTATAGTGCCATCTTCTCTGGCTTGAGAGGCCACCAGAAAAGCCAAGGTAGACAGGTATTGTCATCGGTGAAAGTTCCAATATCGTTGATCATGACCCGGCGAGCATTGATGGCTACCTGGATAGCATATTCATCATAAATCCTAGCAGTATCGGTGTCTAGCTTTCGCTGCCACCACCGTGCGAACATAGTATTGTGATAGATACCCCGAATAACGCACATGTGCTCGATATCATGCATTGGGCTTTGAATTCGAGGATTCACGAGACGAACGTAGCGGTCTACATTTCCCTCATAAGCAGCCATTTGTCGTAAAAGATCCTTCTTCAGCGTTGGAATATCTAGGGGCAGAGGCTCCCAAAGTAGAGTGGCTTCTTCTGGCGTAAGATAGTCGTAGCGAGATTGATCTGGTTTGCTAGACTCGAGACCAAGGCATTGGTCCTCCTCTATATCAATTTCGACCGGGCCGAAGTCCTCGTCATATTTGAAAGTAGTTCGCCACTCTAATTTCCAGCGTACTTGAGTGTCACCGTTTAAAAAAGCAGGTGTCCGCGGGTTATCAGTCGTGACCGTTCTCTCGTAATCATCCATCACGGCGTATCTCAAAGGTGACGATATAATCAGTTGGTAAATTTGGTTTCCACCCTCAGTATTTCCCTCTCGAGCTTCCTCGGCGATAGAAATATCAGGGAGCAGATCTAGTTCACGATAAAGATCGATGTATCCAGCTGCTGCACACGCCCGGCCGACTTGATAACTCATAGAAGGATAACGATGAGCAAGTTGACGATAAGAATCCTCCTTTGCCAGATCTGGATTCCAAATGCAATAGGGCTGGGCGTCCTTTTCCTCGAGTCCATCAGGAATGCAATCGCTCATAATTAAACGCGCATTGCGAGCCCTAACAAATTCAGGGAAGCGTGCTGACTGGCAGAGATCTATGATCTCTGGGTTGATGGCGAAGTCATAAGAGCAGCGTAGTCCTCGAATCACTGCACATCGTGCAATAGTGGAAGAGAGATCGTCTGGAACCTTTATTCCTTTGAGTGCGGCGATGCACTGATCATGGTCATATAACGGCTCGTTGATTGCCTCTGAGCTCGTCTCGGAAGAGTCAGAATCACTGTCGCTGTGGGTCATTCTGAAGTGCAACAAGTAGTTTTCCTCTGAGAAGGTGACGAGTGGTGTTGTCGTGGGAAATTAGTTTGCCGGTGAAAAGGGGAGATTATGTAGACACAAATAATGGCCCCGACACCTGGTGCAGACTCGACTAACTCAGCAAACCTTATCTATACTATTTGACCCCATTTTCAAACAGAGAATAATAGACTCCAGGGCTGCATAGACCCACGTCGTTTGCGCAGTTGCTATAAGGCGGCATATTCCGAGCCGTCTCTCTATACTCCGTACTCCGCATGCTCTGCGAGATGCAGGTACTAGTGCAATGTGATACTAGTATAAGGACCCACGTAACGCTTAATACCTGGGTAGTACTAGTAAGGGTTCAGGGATAAAGAGACTAGATGATGGGGCGAAAACTTGAACTTGAAATCGAAGGACTTCCAAGGTTGATATTTTGATTACTCCGTACTTTACGGTCGTTTAATCTACCATCTTCTACCTAGGCAGTATGCTGGCAAACGCAGTGCTAATATGAAACAACTTTGGTAATAGTAAGCATTTGAAGGGACCGGCAAAAAGATGCAGCCGCAAAGACTATCGCTTACCAGTATGATACATCAGCATACCACGGTTCTAAGTGCTTGTACAGGCTCGAGATACTAGTAGCCCTGAAGTTCTAAATGAAAATACTGCTAAGTAAACGATGCTACCTAGGTAGTAGTAGCATGCACATAGAAATGGAAGTCTCCACGAATATTGCTAGGGTCAATTCCAAGTTGAATTGGAGTGACCATCTACTCCGTACATAGTACAAGATACTAGGAGAGTTTAATTAAGTTCCAGGGTAGAGTTGGTTCGCGCAGCAGTCCTCCACCACACAGCGATCAATTTCATGCAACGACAGTCTAGCCGCCAGGCGATGCGGCTCGAACGAAAAGTCCAACTGCATAAGAACATAGAGACTCAAAAAAAGAACTTCTTGGCAAAATATCTTGTTATCTTGGCGTGATCTTGGCGTGATCTTGGCATTAAGGGTCTCTTTTCGAAACAAACTGCCTTTCAGCCTTGGTGGAGTAAACTTCGGGGCGACTCGGGGCTTCCCGTTCCTATTTGGACCCCAATGAACTATTCCAATGTCGGTAAACTACATACATGGATATGCATATATTGGGATTTTTACTTTAAACATGAGAGCTAAGATAGTAGAAGTAAAGGCATGAGATGCCCACTAGTCTTTGATATCTATGATAATGATACGGATTGAAGCATCCATCATGTTGATACTTGGGTATTATCTAGGTACTACTACTAGTAGCGGCGCCTCTTTTTTCTTTTTAGATCATTGGGATTCGGTTCTAACTAATGGCAGATATGGGGCTTTAGATGATGAGGGATTTCTTCATACTCCCGTTCCTTAGAAAGGATCTGATCTAGACTGCTCACAAGGCAGAAAAACTAGTCTGGCTTTCCCTCTCGAGTCTTTCGGTCATGAGCATCTCATTGGCCGAATGATATGCATGCAGAGTACAGAGATTTACTGCCCCTGATTTAGTACATACACGAAGTGGCTCTAAGTATTGTCCCTTGGGGCCGAAGGGGCCGAAAGGGCCAAAATGCTCTAAATGTGCATATGGTTAAACTTCCAGACCAGATGAAACAAGCTTGTGGAATCCGCAGTGCATCTATACTAGACTCAGATGGAAAACAATTCCCCGGTTCAAGGCAGTGTCTACCTAGGTAGTAGCTACTAGGTGGATATCAAGAAGTTTCAAACAGTATACTACATACCCTAGTCACTAGCAGTACCTAGTAATACGAAAGTACTACTACAGTCCCCCGAGGCAAAGGAGTTTTGGTACCGGTGCTAGTACTAAGTATAGTACTAAGTAGTAGTAGTTACTAGCAATACTAACTAGACACTTGGAAGAAGTGGTTGCATACCTAGGTATAAAGTAAAGGATAAAGTAGAGCCTCTCTACTTGAACAAGATTCTGTCGCTCAGTTTTCCTTCGTTTGACTTTACTAACATTCATTATGAAGTCTAATATCCAGACAATCTCACATTCTTTTCTTACCCTCATATCATTCCTTCATTGCACCGCACTTGCCTCATCTCATGCGGCTTTGGCACCTGTTTCCCCTCTGGGTGACCTGAAAACTGAAGATTCTATTACATCCCCCCTCGTTCATGGATGTCCAGAACTTTGCACCATCGCAGGGCCCGACCCCGCCAACTGGACTCTCGTCCCTAATCTCAACCACCTTGAAAAATGTGAACAACCAATTCTGTTCGGTTTCAGCATACAAAACGAGCCGAGCTCCCACCTGGCAGTAGCATCTTGCTCGTTTGCTGAGCCCTATTCCAATTGAGTTTCTACAAAGGAGGCTACGAAGAAGCAATGGTCGAATGTGAACATACAGGATCTTGATGCTGTGGACCAACACTTGGTTGAATCTCAGACATGTGGTGCCGACATGGATACGGTGACTGTGTCACTTGAAAGTGGCTCATACGGAGATACGAAGCTCAGCAAGCATGCTATCATTGCTGGAAAAAATCTTGCATCTTACATGACCAATGCTGTATCATGTGGAAGAACCATCGTTTTCTCCAAGTCCGCAAGCTCCATTGTTGCATTGTATGCTGGTGCCGATGTCTTGCAAAGCTCTACTGGATCTGTTCTCCCTCATTTCTGGTAAGGATATCCGATGATAGGCCCGAGTTCTTAGTACTAATGTTGTGATTTAGTATGTATCGATGACTTCTGAAGCTCACTACGAGTACCTTTCGCTTTGTAGTGGTTTTTACTTTCCCCTGTGAACTCTCTACTTCTGTGAACTCTCTACTAACAACCAACTTTTTATCTCTAGCCGAGGAGATCGAAAATGGCGCTCGAATTATGCAGATCTGCGATGCAGAATCTCCAAGGGCCCAAACATTGGGCCTATCTGTGATTGAATCAGTCGACAAACTCAGCACTGCCCAGGAAGCTCTGAAAACTTGGGCAAGTGGCGAATGCGTTGATCTCACCAACTCAAAAAAGTCAACAATAAGCCTGGATCTCCTAGGAAAGACCAAGACTAGCAAGAGATCCGCTGCAATGTCTCTTCTAACCAATGTTTTCACCACCCGCGCTGAGTGCCGAACAATCCAAGTTGCCAAAGGTGATGGCTGCGGCTCACTGGCTAAGCGTTGCGGGATCTCAGCCAACGACTTCAGCAAGTACAACACTAAGAAAGGACTCTGCTCGAACCTGAGAGCAAAGCAGGATGTATGCTGTTCTTCTGGTACATTGCCAGATCGAAAACCGAAGCCACAAGCCGATGGCACATGCGCCACTTACAAGGTCAACGATAATGACAAGTGCAAAGACATCGCGACTCAATATAGCCTGACTGAGGACGATATCGAAAGCTTAAACAAAGCGACTTGGGACTGGGCTGGCTGCGGCAAGGGTCGTTTGCAGAGAAACCAGATAATCTGTCTCAGTAAAGGAAATACCCCAATGCCAGCTGAATACGCCAATGCAAAATGCGGACCACAGAAGCCTGGGACTAAGAAGCCGGAAGGAGACTTCAATGGGTTTAACCTCACAAAGCTGAATCCCTGTCCATTGAAAGCATGTTGTTCTGGCTGGGGATTCTGTGGTACGACGGATGAGTTTTGCACGGAGTCTCCTGCAGATACTGAAGCCCCTGGTGCATTCAAGAAGGACACAGATGGATGCATTTCCCACTGCGGCACGGACATTGTTGGCAATGACGACAAACCAAAAACCTTCCGTCGTGTCACCTACTTCGAAGCATTCAACAAGAAGCGTAGATGTCTCAACATGGACGTTAGAGAGATTGACGACGACGACCTGACACACGTTCATTTCGCGTTCGCTGGACTCGCTGAGGACTTTGATATCACCTTTGACAAGGCCTAGAAAGACCAATTTGACGCATTTGCGAAGATGGAGGTATCGTGGTCGAAGATTCTTTCATTTGGTGGATGGGCCGAGTCCACCGATGCCGCGACATTCCAACGCTATAAGGATGTCGTCAAGCCTGAAAACAGAGAAGTTTGCGAAGAACGTGGCCGCATTTGTTAAGAAGCACAATCTTGATGGTATCGATTTCGATTGGGAGTATCCTGGTGCTACCGACCTTCCTGGAGTTCCTGGTGTTGATGGCGAAACCGACAGTTATCTGGGATTCTCAAAGCTGATGAAGAAAGAGCTGAATGGAAAGTCTCTCTCGATAGCATTGCCGGCATCCTACTGGTATTTGAAGCCATTCCCTGTGGATAAAATGGCCAAATATCTTGACTACTTCATCTACATGACATATGATTTACATGGACAATGGGGTAAGTTTTCTGCCTTGCATGAAGATCGCATATCAACTTGAAGATGGGCCAGCTGATGCTTACACTGATACATAGATTTCGGAAATCAATACGCCAGTCCAGGATGTGATAGTGGAAACTGCCTTCGATCCCACGTGAATAAAACCGAGACGCATAATGCCCTGGCAATGATCACCAAGGCCGGCGTCCCGGCCAATCAGGTCGTCGTCGGTGTTTCAAGCTACGGTCGTAGCTTCGGCATGAAAGACTCTAGCTGTACTGGTCCGATGTGCAAATTTACTGGTGACTTCAACACATCCACGGCTCAAGCAGGCTCATGCACCGACACCGTGGGCTACATCTCCAATGCTGAGTTGCTCGTTATCAGCGATAATGCAGAGCTTGATGTCAGTGGCTATCATGTTAAAAAATGGCATGATAAGGCATCGGACTCTGATATCATGGTTTACGGCGATGGAGAGAAAGCTCATAGTTGGGTGGCCTACATGAGTGATGATACCAAGAGTGGGCGAATTGACTGGGTCAAGGACCTCAACTTTGGTGGAGTCTCCGACTGGGCAGTTGATCTTGGTCAATTCTATGATGGAAAAGACCCGGCTGATAAAGACACTGATGATTCTTCGGGGCAGGTATACAAGGGATGCCCCTCGGATGATTGGCCTGATAATTTGGACGACCTGAACGACAACTTGGACAAGATCGCCGACGAGTGCCAAGCTCAAGCTGTCGTCCATATTCTACTTCAGGAGGTCAACAATGCAGTTTCCGATTACGAAGATATCTCTTCTGGTGATTATGACGAAAAGGTAAGAGCACCAGATGGAAATCACAGTCCGTGCTCGTGGGCTAATACAAGTCTAGTTCAAATACTACGCCAAATGGGTCAAGGGGAACATCAATGATCAACTGAAGACTTTCATGTATGGAGATGGTAAAAAGTACATGAACTGTGAATGGGAATCCTCTAAGACATCCGGCTCTGGCCCATGTACAGAAATGGAACGCGGAACAGACAAGGGCATCCAATACATTACTTGGAAAATGGATGACGAAGACGGGTTCTATAAAGCTCTGCAGAACCAATATGGCATTGAAAAAGACTGGATCTATTGGAAAGACAACTACGAAGAGCTCCAGCCCTGCTCGTGCTCTGGCCCAGGAACGAGCTGCAAAGCGTGCAGTCCTAGCGAAAGATACGGAGAGGTCTGGTACAACTGGCCTCAACGTAAAGACGAGGATGAGATTGACGTGCCTGACCCCAAGAAATATGTCGATGCAGCAATTCCAAACATTACGGCCCTGTCGAGTACGATGTTGACCAGTTATTTCGACATGCGCACATTCACTCTTGATGCTGATTATGGAGACGTCGCTTCTGCATTTAGCATGCCTATCTTCATGCTACAAGACGCCTCGGAGTCGATGAAGAAAATCAAGAAAATTGGATCGGATGTTGAAGACACGGAAAAGAAGAATCTCATCATGAATATTCTCACCATTGTGTTCGCTGTGACCCCCTTCGTCGGCGAAGCATCAGCTGCTTTGGGTGGTGCAACTGCTATTGCTCGAATCGCTCTCGTTGTTGGAGAAGCTGGAAATGCAGCAGTTACTATCGCTGAAATTGTCGAAGATCCAGAATCAGCACCTTTTGCAATTGCAGGTCTTTTCCTTGGGGCAGGGGGCGCTGGAAGACCTTCACGCAAGATTTTCTCGAAAGCTGCGGCTTCTCGCAAGGCGCTTTCTGCTGGTAAGCTCAAGCTGTTCAGTGACTCTTTCCGGCACAAGGATTCGATTGTCCAGAGTATCGTCAAGAAGTGCGCTGCTTAGGTATAGAGCAAGATAGTGGTGTGTCGACGGTGGTTGTAATTTCATAAGAACAGCACTCCTACTATGGCTACACTCTGTCAACTTGAATTCCAACTCCACCAAACTGTCATTATAAAATTGAACAAATACTCTACAACTTTTACTACCAATGCAAGCAGATTCAGGTCCTTCAACCATACGATCATTTCCAGGGCTATAGATGAAAATCCATGTTGTCAAAACTTTATGATCTACTACACAAACCACGTAGACAGCCTGAGACTGACAAGACAGGATGCGTAAAGAACCTGAGTATTTGGCAAATACCAAGTCAATTACAGGTATCAAATACTACTGACGACTACAAAATAACTAAGTAACCGAACATAAACTCAATTCTAGACTACTGTTTGACTAGTTACCCTTCTCTCAACGTCTCAAACCCCTCCCCCTCCAGACGAAACACGCGAACGACAGGTAAAACTCAAGCCGTTCAATTGCCCCTCCCAGGCTCCATTCATAGATAGAAATAGAAACTCGATGCGAATAGCAGAAATCATACTCAGGCTCTGGTAAAACTTCAAACGCATGAATCCTTTGAGAAATATCCTTGGTCTCGCCCCCTCATTGCTGAGTCTTTCTCCGAAAGAATCACCGGCCTTGGTAACTGCCAGTAGTGGGTACATACTCGTAGTGTTTCTTAAGAGATGCCAGTGTGCGGTTCAAATTCTAGTGTAGTATGGGGTACCCGTGGGTGACAAGAGCCCCAGAGTCCACTGTGACAAATAAATCCATGCTTCGAGTGTCGGCGGGTCCATCCTTCGATCCTTTCAGCATACCTACTACTACACAGTCGATGTCTAGGTAGACGAGATCCTCGAAAGAATCAATACATAGTACGTACTCCGTACTGTCAAGTAGTATTGTGTGAAAAACACTAATAAATTTGAAATAATATAGCCTCCAGGGTAGTACAATTAAAAAGTAGAATAAATTAAACACAGATCAATACCAGAAACAGTTCAAGTTCGAGGTGGGCTGGCTGGCTGACAATGGATGGAGCCTTGTAAATTCACAGCCACGGCCCCAATGCCAATGCCAATGCCAATTTCAATAACCCCATACCCATTTCTATTTCATACCCGATCACTAGTCTGAATTGTTTAATCGAAAACGTCAAGGCTGGCGGAGAAAAACTTGGATAGCCTGGCCGATCCCACGCCATGACAGCGGGACGGATAGAAGGTGCTTAGCCTTGAAGAGAAGAGATCGATGGCGCACACGGGGATTTCTGTGTAGACTTTCCCCGGGCAGGAAGGTGAGAACGAGGCTTGTTCAGCCTTGCTGTGGGTACGGGGTTGGGGAGATGTCCCATGAAGGGGAGCCATACTAATTGTGTCGATTGTGTCGGTCGCTTCGCTACGTACTTCTGTTCAGAGTTGATAGTCACACGGAGAATCAGCATTTGCATTCAGACTCCATGCTCCATACACTAACTGATGGTAGGAGAAAGGCTAGTTGACCGTATCTATGTGCATGATTCATGATTCCCTTCGCATGCAAGAATGGTGGGTCGGATGTTGAAACTCCGCTACACTTCTACGTGTAGAGTGTTGAGTGTCTATATTAGCACGGCGGATGGCCCCGAATACGAGATACTAGCATATACTAGTATGCAGAAGAGAGAAGAGAGCATATGTGCAGTACATAAATCAACGTGATGTGAAATCCCATCCAATCCAAAATAATCTAGTTCCAACTCATTGATACGCCGACCGTTGAGACTTGACAGGGATCCTAAACGCCTCTGCCATCGCCCCCAAGAAGACTGCATGATCTCTGTAGATTTGAACCAACTACCATTACCAGTATCGGTTAGTTCGTTGAAGGTGCTGCTCAGGTAACATCGGGAAAGTCGGGGGACTCGGGGTTTAAACGAGGTATCGCACGGTTTCGCACTTGGATTATCATACATACAGGCCCGCGACCCTAGCTAGCTACCCTGTCAGGGCTGTCAGGGTACTTCCAACTTGAAAAAATACGGAATTTCGCTGGCAAGGTACTGCAGTGCATCTGTACCTAGCCAATTGAGGTAGCCTCAACATGTATTTTATGTTTTTGCCCTTCTACCTATCTACATAATGCATCTACTTTTCAACGCGGACACGCCGTTGTTTCGGAAATGGTTCACCAAGGTGATCTTCCACGTGGCCATGGGGACTGACTAGCGGTCTACAGGTACAATACTAGTATAACTGCAGAGTCCACGGAGCAGTAGGGGCCAAAATCAAGTTCAAGTTGCTGCTCTTGTCCCCATTTGGCCAAAAGGGCCCGGAAGCCTAAAGCGGGGTGCAAGATGCAGTTTGACATGGCAGTGGCTCCATAATCCGTCCATAGTTCCCCAGAAGTCTGAATAGTATCGATTAGTGGTATAGACATACATACAGTTCATACTGTAGTACATATTTTGTTTGTTGAGCCTATCATAGGAGAAAGGGGGGCAGATGAGCCGTTGAGATGAAAAATAAGGGTTATGAAAATGATATCATGGATCATCCCCAAAAAAAAGCCGGCTATACCCTGTCTAAAAATTAGGCTGTGCACATGATCATCACGCCCTGCCGCGCATGGAAACCCCAGCGAATGAGACACATTGCGAAAGACAGGGGGGAGGGGGTCGTTTCGGCCGGAAGTGCGGCTTTTTGAAATGTCTGGCATCTGAGATATAATGAGGTACTGTGTACTCCGTACTACTAGCACGGAATACCTAATATACTGCTGTAAAATGTCGATATGGTTCAATAATAACAAGTAGTCACCTTCCAGAATGGTCTTTCTAGGTGAGGAGTACGTGCTCCCGAGTCAAGCCTGACACGGGTGAGTTGGCGTGCGAAAGACGGCAGAGCACTGACAGCATATGGAATCGCCACGACTAGGCTCTACACACACTCAACCAAGTAGTAGTAAACTGACGGAATACAGTGTACTCTATTGAAGCGACCTGGCTGATCCTCAGAAGGTTTCTGCCCCTGACCCATGAAGCGAACGATTCCAGAACCGCTACGATGATCCGATTTTCAAGGGAAGACTACCCGGTCGATCCCGAAGACATTGTGGGATTTTAAGTGCTAGCAGAATTATTTGAGTTGAATTTCGAGGAATCCACCTTTGGCACAAAGTACTCTTGACGTGGGGATTTTCGAGCTTGGTCTTTTTCAAGCGCCCCTCAGCGAGTACTCTTGACAATCTATCGAGCTCAGTTATTCAAACAACTTACCTACTTAGTACTATGTAAGAAAGAAGGAAAACTGGGAAATCCCGAGGACAGATAGAATGATCCTCCATAAAAGAGATGACGCATACCATGCAGGATCGTGGTCAAAGTACATACATAACTACTCCGTACTATAGACAAGAGATCGTTCCAAGCCTATTAAAAACTAGTATGGCTCGTTGAAACCAAACTCAGCTCATGAACCATGAAACAACCCCTCAAAAAGCGACCACTAACGGACCAAGCCAAGTTTGCTACAGCTTCATGTACTGGAAAATCTACCCAGCCAAGCATAGAGTGGTACGGTGTACTGTACGGTGTAGATGGTTCGACTAGGCAAACACTGGCGATCTTGCATCCAGGATTCGCGCTTTTCATGCACTTGTCTCTAAGCGCAGTCCGATACGCATGTACGGAGTACTGTATGTAGTACATACAGTATACATAGTAAGTAACTCGGGGAATCCGTAATACCCTGAGATGAGATCACGATTGATAATGCCTTTACGGAGTATGCTGTACGATATTCGCGTAAAGCGGTCGAATGAAGGTCAGAGCCGAGGCCATTTACGGTTGCCCGCGTCAGGACCCGCGTCAGGGTCTTCTTGGATGGCGAAGATCGTTCGATAGTGTCGAGGCCAATCTGCGTATGTAAACCATGGGCTCTCTCCAGATCGACCATTTTGATGGAGACCCGAAGCCCTAGTTTGTAAGCCCGACTTGTTTCAAGGTTGTGATTGGTCGTATTGCAAGGCAAGAATCCATCGGAAGTAATCCGTGCAGAATCAAATTTGTACATAATGTGCAGTACGATGTGAGCAGAAAGAAAAGTTGGTTTTGTGTATGGTATAAAAAATGATGTTTATTATACGGAGTACGGCCACTGTGTATAATATTACGAGTCGATACGATACGGAAAGTGGGGAAGTACGGATGACGATGCTGGACAAAACCACTTCGACCTGCATGGCACATGGTAGATTGAGCCATAGAAAGAGTGGAAAGCGGCGGCCTGAAAATGAAGCACGCCGTGGATTCTGGGGCGAATGTTCGATTCAGGTCGATCCTACTCTGTCGGCCCCGACGAAGACACATTCAATCATCAGTTCTACTGCAGATAAAAGGAGCGAAATCGTCGGTTCAGGATGGGGCGGTGGCTTCTATTTCGGTGCGGACCGTGTGGGGGATCGATACAAGATACTGTACAGAGGAGCTGTGGTGCTGGGAAAAATGACCAGTCTTGAATTCAACGATCAACGACTCCCGACGGCTCTGGCAGATAACTCCGTACCTCTCCCGAGCCGGGCTCGGCCTCGGAAGTGGAGAGTGGCACGGCGCAGGACAACGGACTTTCATTCTTGGTTCTTGAAAGTGATGCTGGAAAGTTACCTGATACAGTACACTGCGTACAACATGATCTGTTGCGCGTTCAACAAGCGTGAAATCGAGTGGGTTGGGAGGGGGGCAGGTGGCTGGTGTTGATGGGCGAATTAAAGTGAGTGATATGAGGAAAGGTGAGGGTAGTGACCAATAATCGAGACGCGTATGGAGTACTGATGATCGCGAATTTCGAACAAAGGATGTGCAGATCCGAATTTATCGTTATGAAAGAAAAAAAAAAGGCAGAGCGGATCTGTTGGGTGAGGGGGATTGGTCGGGGCAGCGGGCAGCACGAACCGACACCTGCCGAACATCGTATGGTTGGATGGATCCAGCTGCATGCCAAGAGGAGCCGATTGGGGATCGCTCTCGCTCTTTTCCTCACTTTCCCCTCGCTGTGACCCTCTTTCCTTTTTGACAGGCCCAACGGCGGCCTCTTCCATGGTTACAGGACAAGCTTCGCGATACGCCATGGATGAAGCGATCCAACACATTTCAGATAAATGAGATTATAGACTCAAGAGTCCAGATTGGGGGCCATGTCCAAATAATTAATTCTAGGCGCCTCTACGGAGTACACTAGCATAGAAAGATTTGAAATTAGCGATCTCTGGTCATGTTGGATTGGAGATTTCCAATTCCATGTCGATACGAAATACAGCGGTATTGGCCCTAATGCTGTGGGTGTCTGCACCCACGTCAGTGGCCCCTCTTATTTCCCGCTGAGTAGTCAGTCTCCCCTAGAAAGAAGAAAAAAAGGGATAGGATTAAATAGAGAGATGTTGATATTAAACGAGATCAAAATGAAATAGATGGAACCTTATGATAGGATCATGATAAGATAGGATAGGATAGGAGAAAAGAAGGTCGCCCGGTCCGTTGGACTGGGTTTGTTTTTCCAGGAGTTTGATGCACGCTGAGTAACGTGGAGTCGGCAATTTGGACCTTTGACCCATGGTTGTTCTGCGATCACAGTCAACTGTTTGGGTTGCACGGTCCATCTGTGACTTACTGTAAGTACGTAGTTGAAAACTTACATACTCACTGTATGTTGTATCTTAACCTGCAGTACTTGCACTAAACGCAAGTCATTTCAGAAAAGGAAATAGTAAAAGTAAAGATCAAACAGATTATACTGAAATGATGTAAAAGTATCTACAAAAACAGAAATCAGGGCAAAAGCGGGATCCGCCAAGATCTACTTCCACCCGTCCCAAGACCAACACGTCGGGAACCAGGCGTGGGATCTTGAATTAAGGTCCCCGAGGATCCCCCCCTCTTCACGTTGGTGACGGAACACTGGCAAATAGGAAGTCGATGAATATCTGGAATTTTCCTGTCAATCTTCAGGGATTCTCTTCATACACTTACGAAAGTGTATATGTACACCTTACCCTCTAGGGAATTCAGCCATCAGAACCAGTAAGTCTCGCGCGCGAAGGATTCTCTAGCACACCAACTAGTCCATGATCAAGGAAGCTTTCCCATCCTATGCAGATCGGCGTATCAATGTATAATGTGTGTACTGTGTATGAAGCGTGGCATTGTTGGTAAGTACATACAGTACAGTATTTATTACAAATGCCGTACGACAGTACCGGTATGGTTAGTATGTTTAGTATGAATGACACATCCCAAGTCCACTTGCAGGGTTCTCAATTCCATTGCAACGATCAACTTTGTTAACAGTTAGAGAGATTGCTGTAACTTTTTTAGCACAGACTAAAGGCTTAATGATTTATGTAGAATGTCATCATTCATTCCATTCCAACACAATTCTGTGATCGATCGGAGATCGAGAGACATTCTGGATCTTGGATCAACCATCGTCCGCATACCAGAGGTACTGTACTAGGCCCAGCCCATTGTATAATACCGTATTGAGTAATTCCACCCCCCTCTTTTCCTCTCTTTCCACTTCCTTTTCCCCACCGTACAGGCAGTACTGACTCTGTACAGGGTGTACTGGCTATACTCAGGCTGTACCGCGTAGGTACTTTGCCAGAACTGCGGCAGCCCATAGCAAACCCCCGTACTCCCAGAGTCAATCACTCTGTTGGCTCAGATCGTCCCCCCCCCCTCTCTCTCTGTCTCTGTCTCTTTCCCTCACTCTCTCTCTCACTTCCTCTCTGGTCTTCCCTTTCTTCCCACACCAATACAACACACACAGAGAGGACTCACATCAACCTCCCACCTCTCACCCCCCTCCCCTGCTCCTCTCGGCTCCCTCCCCCCTCTCTATACTCGGTCCTGGTCGGCCTTCGACAATCTCCTTCCCATCCTCCCTTCGCCAACTTGAATTTGTGTACATCGGTTTCTTGCGTTCTGCGTTCGATTCTGGATTGACCGCCCGCGAGTATCTCTTCTAGCAAGGGTTGGATCACCTCCTCCCAGAAGAACGTCACCCACCCACCTCGGTCTCTGTTTTCTCTGGAGGAGGACGGGAAATAAGCGACCAGATTGTATGACCACCGGGGATCTGTTATAATCTCGAGGGAAAAAAAGGACACGGGAAACAAAAAACAACCTGTCGAAACGTATGTCGCGCGACCGTCGGCTCTTGATCCTTTCCCGCGATTCGGCAACAGTCGCCAGCCTTCATTAGGAGTCACAATTAGCTGATGTCGCTGTCGCCTATAGATACATATACAACACACATTCACCATGGCGACAAGACCACCCATCATGCCGCCGCATAATGAGACGGAACACACCGTCAGTCGCATCACTCGCGAGGGAAAACAACTCACATATAAGTTAAGTGTGATGCAACAACCCGAACGGGCCAGAGCTTGTGGTGCTGGTGCCAAATGTATGTCGCCCTGTTCCCTCCCCGTCTCTCTCTCTGAGCTACCCGACCCTGAATATTATCATTATCGGCTGGGGAGTTTTTCTGACCGAATGAAATAGCATCGGCCGACCGTCGACCCGTCGACCCGCCACCCGTAGTCGAATTGCGGATCTTTGAATCCGACCCCGGCAACGAGGCCATGAAAACCGATATCACCTTCGCTTATAATGCCAATTTCTTTCTTTATGCAACTCTGGAGACTGCGCGTCCCATTGCTCACGGTCGAGTGGCTGGCCCGCCGTCGTGCCCCGTGTTAACTGGTGTCCCGGTCGCCGGTGTTGCGTACCTCGATCGACCTTCGCAAGCTGGTTATTTCATCTTCCCAGATCTCTCAGTTCGACATGAAGGCCGCTACCGATTGGCTTTCCATCTATATGAAGAGATTAAAGATGCCAAGGATGCAGATAAGGATTCGAGTCTCCCTCTCGCTAACCAGGCCGGTCGGAACGGAGCCACCTCAGGTGCTCCTCAAGCGTTCCTGAACTTCCGACTCGATGTGAAGTCGGTGCCCTTTACTGTTTACAGCGCGAAGAAGTTCCCTGGATTAGCGACAAGCACATCTCTAAGTCGTATTATTGCCGAGCAAGGATGCCGAGTTCGTATTCGTCGTGATGTTCGCATGAGACGTCGTGGTGATAAGCGTGAGGAAGATTACGACTTTGATGAGGAGAGAGCAGCGGCTGCTGTATATGCACGATCCTCCGACCGATATTCGACACCAGATCGATACGTCACTAACTCGGTGGAGCGTCCCCGATCGAATAGCAATGGCAGCGCAATGGCCTCACCTTACGGATATGGTCCCGACATTCAACGGCGGCCGTCCGCCCCAGACTATGGGTTCCAGTGCCCTCAACCGCCTTTCCAGCGACCTATGCCGCCAGCACCTATGCCTCACGACGGCACCCCTAGCTATCAATCACATCTTTCTTTCGGTTCGACACCAACTCAATATCCTGCCCCTCATATGCCTCCTACTCCACCGCCTGTCGCTGGTGCTGGAATGTACTCGCCTCATACAACATATGCCAACATCCGTGATCCTTCGATGACGTCCGAATATGAGGTAACGCCTGCAGGATATCCCATGGCACCCCCTATGGTGGAACGGACAGGAGGCTATCCGAAGAATAATATGACATCATATCGCATGGAGACACCCAAGGCACCGCCATACGTGGATATGAACATGGCAGATCCCTCGAATCCATATTCAATTCCGACGAACTTGATACCGAGGGCTCAAACGCCAACTGTCCCAAGCATTCCCGGTGCTCTTCCACCTTTGAAAGCAGCTCCTGCCGCACCTGCCGAATATGCGAACATGCACGGGTTACACGGAGTCCAGCCGAGCATTGAGGATTGCACCCCGGCTCCGGGTTATGATTCCGTCTCTGGGAGGAGAATGCTCTACCACACTGGACATTCCTCCGGCAAGCGTACTCATGAGGATTCTTTCGGCCTGGATGAACGTTCTATGCAGAATGGAATGCGTCCAGATAATGAGTCCTACACCAACTCCACGCGTGATTACTCCGCCGAGAGCCGAGCTGCTTTAATGGCCGAATATGGCATCGACATGGCATACAAGCGTGCCAATGGGCGAGTGGTGATGAAGGCACCTCACGCAACTTCATAAAAAAATGTTCTTTTACGGCCTGTTATCAAATCCTGTCCTGATGAATTGTGATCCATATTTACTCAGATCTCGCCTTGATTCTTTGGCGTAATGGAGAACTTCTGCCGTTTTGTGTGCCAATCCCTTTTGCATTTTCTGTACATGAATTCTTCTCCCTCTTTTGGCATTCCCTTATCTCGTGCTTAGATATCTTGATGCATCTTGCCGCCATGATCGCCTCTAGGAAATCCCCCTTCTCTGATCTTTTTTGCGCCATTTTTGGACAGAAGACCAGTAAATTGACGGGACATTGCGTGGTGGATTTCTTCCTGATCCCTCACGCACGGGATTGATAACATACCCCTCTGTGCGTATCTATTTCCAGGCACCGCACCGGTCTCTTGTTTCATCCGACTTTCTTTACCAATCGCGAAGAGTCAATGGCCCGGTCCTCCATCTACCTGGGTATCATCGAGGACTTCTTCCACTCGACACCTGCTCTCCCATTGGAAAGGTTGGCTGAGACTGACGAGTTGAAATTATGAGACCGAGCCACGCGTCTGGCATCACTTTCTTTTTTTGTTGGCTTGGCTATTTTATTTTTCCAGCGGATTAAAAGGACGGCAGAGCTGATCCTGCCTTTTCACATCATTCACTTTTGGTTGGATTGTTTTTCTTTTCTTTTCCTTTTCTTTTTTCTTGGCGATCGTGACCCTGCAATCCGACCTACGCTTTGAGGAGTGTAGCGGATTGGTATATTATGAAAGTGCATTGGAGATACGTTTCGATGTTGGATTCCCTTACTTGATCTCCACCGGGGCGCTATCTATATCCTGTTTTTTTCCTCGAGGGCCTGTTGCTTAATCCTCTCTTACTTTATATGGCGTTGTGGCATTTCTTTGATACCTAGCATTGTTGTCTGAATCGACCACCTGAATTCTTACTTTGTTCCTGTGCCGGCGCAGTGTATGTAAACCGTCGTACTAAGTAGTACTACTTATGTACTAGGATGAATGCATTCAAGTTAACTACTACTGACTCGGACTCGGAGTCAATGCACTTGTTCTTTAAGCAGTACCTACCTTTTAACATGTTGATAGTGTTCAAAGTAATTCGCACATATCTCATTCCATTATCCCAGGCACATGTTTGCCTGAGACAGGCGGAATTCAAAACTCAGTCTGGTTAATCTGCTATTGTTGTTCCCCTCCGAGTCCCCGCAAGCGCAAGGACTAAAGTAGAATATGAAATCCCTTCCAGGTGCCTACATTTTTGCCTCCGAGTCGGGGATTAAAGAGGGAAACCAAAATAAACGAAACAAGGGGACAATAATAGTCTAGTCAATATTAGACGCAGAAGAACTTCATAATTTTCAAAATAATTGAATCTGAATCAAGTCAAGTGGAGTATACTCCGTACTATACTCCGTACTATAATACTTACTGTACGTGGAACGGTAATTACTCTTTGTTTGACCCGCAACTTGAACCACAACAAACTTCCCCCCTGGGCAAGTGCGGAGTATGTAAACAACCTTCTTGGACTTCACTCCTTCATCACACCCTTCAAGTTTTACCCTTCATTCGTCTTATACCGTATACCTTCATACTTCAACCTCCTCTATAATTTACCCCCTTTTATACTCTCGACTTCCATGTTATTCCCTCCTGCCCGCCCAATTTGAAAATCGTCATCTTTCCGAGTCCACATTAAGGGCGCGCGGGGAAAGGTTGCTAGGGAGAATGAAGGACGCTCCAAGCGTAAAGGTGAGCTCCCTTGCACCTTGGAATTCGAATCGCCATCCTGGATGGTAAGCGAAACGATAAAAGAAAGAAATGTCTCTAATTCTTTGTTCCTGAACAGGTTGCCGCAAACGAGTCCGTCAATATGCATGACCCCAACTCCGCCGACCAGCGCACCTCGCGCAAGCACCTGCGCAGCAGCTCAGACGACTATCAGGAAGAGTGGAGCTCAGATGAATCAGGTCGCTTCGATGATGCCGACGAACCGGAAATGGAGGACTATAAATCTCCCTCGGCGAAGTCAGTCAAACGTCGCCGTTCAAACGACTGGCCACTGCCCGAGGAAGCTGCAGACTACGGTCACGATAATCGTCGCAACGGGCGCGGTGGAAATGGTGGATTGAGTGCAAACTTTGGAGCTCACTCTAAGGCTTCTCCGCGAGCGTCTCCTCGTACCTCGGCGACTTCATTGCGTGGTCGGCAGAGTGCAGCGGCCTCACGCAGCCCACGTAACTTGCTTGGTCGCCGGTCGCGTTTTGTCGAAGCGACCATGAGTGATAGTGTCAGCGAGAAGCCACCAAGTATTTTCATGCACGAGAGCAAGAAGTCTGCACCCCAGCAAAATCGTTCGTCTGGGATTTTCCGATTTGGCAAGGCTATCGCTTCGGCTTTCCATCCCTTTGGAGGTTGGGGTAGAAACTCGCCTGAGCATGAAAATCCTCATAAGCCGCAGCCGCAAACAGATGCTCTGACTCAGGCAGAGCTAGCCTATGCAGAGTTGAAGAAGGCCGGATACAAGGGTACCAATAAGGGATCCTATATGCAAAGCCAAGCTACGGACCAGGCGAACGCAGATCAGACGTTCCAGGCAATTCTGGAGAAAATGGGTTACGGCGGTCCGATCGGAGACCAGGTTCAACCCCAAGCAGATCAATTTGATGGGGGCGGTACACCTTCACGGTCTTCATCAAAGGCCTCCAAACGTTCATCCTTCCAAGACCTTCGCAGAGTGGGACTCCCATTCGGCAAATCTCAAGAAACAGTCACTGCGGGATCACAGACAAATCTCGAGCGTTCATCCGAAGAATCTCTTGATCATACGGGTCTTCGCAAGCAAAAGTCGCGCAAAGAACTCTCGCGTCAAGCCAAGCTTCTCAAGAAAGTTAGTAACCTCGAAGACAAGCTTGAGCGTGCTCGTCGAGAGCTCCGTCAAATCAACGGAAATGAACAACGCCGGCCAGAACCGACTCCAGAACAGAGATCTCTGAGCATGGACATGGATCCTGGTAGCTATCCACGCAAATTCGTCCCTGGGGCACTTCCGACATTACCATCAGAACGACTCCTAGACCAGCAAGCGACAATTATGGAATCCCCCGAGCCCGAGACGAGTGAAATGACCGCATTGCCTTCCGTGGAGGGCCGAGCAAGCGTCTCGATCGAAGAACAGGGTCCATGCCCCAGCCCAGCTGTGGCCAGGACCCCAAAGAGACGGTCGAGAGATTCGCGGCCGTCGTCCATGGGTAAGGAAAGCTCCTCCCGCAAAAGAAAATCGCCTGTTCCTGAACCTGTCGCTAGTCGGAAACCTCCTCAGTCCAACTCATCGAACCACGATCCCAACGACCTCGCCCTTACGGCCGAACATGAACACCTGAATGACTTAGGCCTACTAAGCCCTCCGCGACAAACCAAATGGCAGAAATTCGAAGCCAGCGATAGCCCGGGCTCAGTTGAGCGCAAGCGACATTTCGATCACGTACACTCAACGACCACGGCCGCGCAAGAAAACAGTTCATATAACAAAAGATCACCATCCACTACCCAGTCACGCAAATCTCCCGCTGCACTTAACCACACCCCGAATTCAAAAACCGTAAGATCCCCTTCCTATCTTCGTATGCAACCGGGTCTCTCGAATCTCCGTTCCGTATCGCCCAGCAGTCCCACCGCCAGTGCCAGCGCCAGCGCCATCAGCGACTCAGACCGCGGAGCCTTCGATAAATGGCTTTCTCCGTCACCACCTCCGTCTAAAAGCGAAGCGCACCAGGCGTTTTATCTTCAGCCCCATCTTCACCTTGATCCGGATCGAACGCCGCGCTCATCGCCTTCTAAGTCTAGTCCTAGGAAAAGAAGAAGGCATGAGACTGATATCCCGCCTGTGCCTCCGCTGCCTGAGGAGCTTCTCCCAAATGCAGCGAAGGTGAAGAAGTCGCCGTCGAAGAAAAGTCCAAGGAAGCAGTCTGTGGATGTACTTTCGCCGCAGTCTTCTTCTACTCAGAATCAGAATCAGAATCAGAGTCAGAGTCAGCCGAAGACGGGGCTGGAGGATTTCCCGTGGCCTTCGGATATATTCTGAGTGTATCTTCTTGTCTTCGATGTAGTTTGATGATGGTGATGTCAGTTCTTAGCGTTGGTTCGGGTTGTTTTTAAGCGTGGTGTGGTTTTTTGTTTGTTTGTCTCTTGTGACTTGTTATGACTTTACGAGTTGATACCCTGGAGTTTTGGGATGATTACTTCAGAGTGTTTTTGGTCTAATTGATGCCTTGTTCTTCAACTTTACACTTTTCAAATATCGTAGCTCATGAAATGGTTTCTCTTCAAGTTTCTCTACTCTAACGACTAGTACTAGGTATTACCAGTAATACTCAGTAAATACTGGCAACTATAGAGTGACCATGACAATTCGTTCTACTAGGAACCTTGATTCCAATCCCTTGATCACAGAATTTGATTTGATAGTAGCCCATGGATGCAACGACAGAGCAATTCATTCCTCTTATTCCCGATGAAGCGCCGCATTTTTCGGCAAAATCATCCAACTAATACCAGCCGCACTAAGTAAACCAACTAACATGGGCTGCAACACTTTTACCCCGACCTGAGCCGCAATGACACCTGTAATGGCCGGGAAAACGGAACCCCCAATTTGACCTAGGACAAAGACGTATGCTTTGTGAGTTGGGAGTCAGCACCACGCTGGCACTATCCATCTTCATGGTCAAGGTAGCCTGAGAGAGAAGAAAGAAAGAAAGAAAGAAAGGGTATGTGGGAAGGTTTGAATGCATACCTATAGCCGAGGAGCGGATTTCTGGGGCGAAGATCTTGGAACCGACGGATATGCCCTGTAATGAATGCAACATTAGTACTCGTTTCCAGAGGTACGTGTAAAAAGCCTTCAAAGGCTCTAGGTCTTATCGGAGGGGGGAATCACCGTTGCGAAAAATGGGCCGGAGAAGAATCCCAGAAGACTAACTGCAACTGCTTCGGTGATAATATTCGGTACTCTGTTTTCAAGTTGAGATTAGCAGTCTACTCCCTACCTCACAGGAGAACTTGAAACCAACATACAGCCAGAAAACCAATTGTAGGCCTACACATAGAACCGCGTAGATGAAAATCATTCTCCTCTCTCCAAGTCGATAAGTCGGCTCAGCAAGAATTAATCGGCCTAGGAATCCGCCACCGTAGAAACCTGCGGGCACGTATCCCATATTCTTGACATCTCCGTTTCGGACATTGACGAGGTATTCGACCATCCACCCGCCAGCTGTGATAGCCGCGCCGAGAAAGAAGAAGAAAAAGAGACTCAGGATCCAGAATCCCGGAGTCGAAAGAATCGTTTTGGTTTCCTTAATTGCCGATTTTTGTTCTTGGCCTTCTGGTATGGGCTGCTCAGAAGAGAGCGAAGCAGCATTAGTAGAAACAGCATTCTCAGTCTCGCCAGATTCTTTTGGCTTTTTGGACAAGATTGCTAATCGATCACGAAATGATAATCCCACTAATGTGAAATTAACAACGCCTAATCCTAACGGGAACAGGTAAAACAGATTCCATTTTGATACCTCGTTCGCCGATGCAACGCCCGTCGCAACAAATGGACCGACAAGACATCCCGCCATATACATGGCATGAATAAAGCCCAACCATCGATGCGCGGTACCTTTTAGCTGCGAAACAAACGTATTCGCATGCGTATCGTTATAAGCTTGACCCAGCGACGCGAGGAAAAAAGTCACGGCATATAAAGGGAATGGAGGAAGCCATGTTCGCAAGATATGAGCGAGGACTTGCAATGCGGCACCGATGCAGAGAATGAAGCCGAGATCGAGGTTTCGACACATTATACTGTTAGATAGGGCGGCGACTAGCCAGCCTGCGAAAGTCGTGCCGTAGACAATGGAGACCATGTTTGTGCTTATTGTGTAGTCGCGGATTATGTATGGGATGAGGGAGCCGAGACTGCCGTCATTAACGCCTGCGACGAAGAAGGAGATGCCGGCGCTGAGGAGTTTGGCGTAAAGCCATTTTGGGGGTGGTTCTTGGGATTCTTGGATGCTGGTTGTTTCTTCTTGGTGCGAGGTTCGGCTTTGGAGGATTATTGTTTCTGGTTCGGTTTCTGTTTGTGTTTGTGTTTGAGTAGCCATGATGGCGATGCTTGTTGGGAGTTATGGTTTGTCGCGGAGAATTTGAGGCCGCTCCGCATGATATCAGGCGGGGGGATATGAGGAGGTCTGTTCGTTTCCCAAGTGACAAGTCCTATGGAGTTCCGGAATATCGGGCCGGTCTGGTTGCAACTTAAGGTACCACCTGGGCACATGTGCAGCTCAGATTAAGGTCGGTTGAACTCCGGGAATTCTCGCGTGGAGAACGTGGGACTGGGTGGAGTTACCATGGTACGTGGAGTGCTTGTTGGCTGTCTTGCCGGATGTAGTCAATGGGCCAGCGACTAAGGTTGACTAGTGTGTAGTAGCCGAAGAACGGGCCTCTTATGATGAGTGCTCGAATGTTCATCTAAAAAGTCTTTTTGGATTTGGTTTGAACATGATCAATTCTTAATTTAAGGATAGAGTATGTCATATTGCTAACTGAACAAAGCCCTGCTTAGGAGAGATCTAACATGCTGTGTAGTTGAATGTCCAAAACACTCTTGCCCACATAGATAGGATACTTCCCAGTTTGAAGTCCCCAGGCCTGTTTCTCTACGTCCCATTGGCTCAGATCCCGGCGCGTCAAGTCAAACTGAATTTGCACCTTCTCTTTGGGATCGATCATCTTCTTCTCGAATCCACGTAGAACCTTCGGAGGCCCTCCAGGAATACCAACATAGAGCTGAGCAACCTCTGCAGCACGGACTTCACCAGTATTTTGAACGGTGCAGTTCACGCTAGCAACAATATCCCACAGCGCCTCAGAGCCTCCTTCTGGGACTTCTGCCTCACTTCCAGCGGGCGTGTAGCGCAGGTCTGCATTTGAATTGACCTCGACCTCGAGATTCGAGTAAGAGAAATTCGAGTAGGTCAATCCATATCCGAATTCAAAGCGTGGGTTGATATCATCCCGGATGAATGCTTTATAATCGATATAGACGCCTTCGCTGAAGTTCGATTGAGGATAGTATTCATCTTTAGAACCAGATGGGACGACGGGCTCGAGGAGACTCTTGTAATCAGACACCTTGCGAGCCACGGTGTATGGCAAGCGACCAGAGGGAGATTGTCTGCCATACATAACATCCACTAGTGCTCGGCCGCTGTCCTGGCCCGGAAGATGGGCGTAAATCACGGCAGTCACATTAGGATTATCGATCCATTCGTCGACAAGGCGCAAACCAGCGTTGTGAATGACCACAATGGTATTTGAGCATTTTGCTGCTACATTCTTCACAAGTTCATCAGAAGATGGATCCGCAAGATATGGTCGATCCCAGCCTTCGGAGGCAGCTTCATTGATGAAGACGACACACGCTTCACTCGCGGGATTCACGAAGGGGTCCAGAGACATCAAGTCCCAGGCCAGGAAAGTGTCATCATCATATGCTTGGCGTTGGAAGGCATGAAGAGGAGCATCTATGTAAGACGGGGTGCTCGCGCCGGAACCACCACCAGCGAAGAGTGTACCATTGAAGGCGACACCTGGACCACGGAATCTGGGATCCGCGCTTGACAGGAACATGGCTTTCTCGGTTTCATTGCTCACTGAGCTTCCATTAGGGTACGTCAGCGCATTTTGAAGGCCCATCGACCAGCCACCTAATGAACTGTCGTCCGCATTATTCAAGACAGCGGGGATAGCATCGTAACCGAATAGAGAGAGGAACTTTGGTTTCTGTAAAGGCAGAACACCAGTGTTCTTGACGAGAACATGACCCTCGATCGCTGACTGTAAGATCACCTTCTTTGATTTTGGATCGCGGGCATCGACCAGGTCGTGGGGCTCCAGCAAACTAATAGGGATACCATGACCGGGGTTTGGAATCTCCGCATATTTGTACCAAGAGGCAATAATACGGGTTGCCATATCATCGAGGCGGAATTCCGGCATCGAACCGTTCCGAGTAGCAATCGCTAGAGTGTTGTTTTCCCAATATTGTGAGTCTGGCATGGCGACGTCCATGCCTGCATTTGCACTGGCGATTCCGGTGTGTTGGCCAGTCCAGTCAGATACCACGAATCCCTGAAAACCAAGCTCTCCCTTGAGGAGGCCATTCATGACCTTGCTATTTTGACATCCGTAGCTGTTGTTGATGCGATTATAACTGCACATAACAGATCCAGCTCCTGCCTTAACGACGTCTTGGAATCCCCACAGATAGAGCTCATGGATAGTCTTGTCGTCGATGTTGGACGAAAGGGACTGGTTATGCGTGCCATCCAGCAACTGTGGAGAATTGCGGCTCGTCTCTTGCTCATTTCCGATGAGATGTTTGACGCATGCGATGACGTTCTGTTGTAGACCTCGAACAGACTCCGCTGCCAGAGCTCCCGAAAGGTAAGGATCACTTCCGAAGCCTTCCCAATTGCGGCCTCCAGATGCAAGTCGTCCTGCTGGACCAACAACAGGCCCGAGTGCCACATTTGCTCCTTTTCGTCTGAATTCAGCACCCATGTGCTCTGCCCGAGCATGCGCAAGATCTCGATTCCAAGATGCACCAGTGTGAATTCCAGCAGGGTACGAGTTGACCATATCAACACCGCGCACGCCGTTGCCAGCATCTTGGAAGCATATACCCGGGAAGTCTAGTCTGGGAACGCTTCCAGTCACTCCTGAACACCCAGTTGTTGTTGATGCGTGTCCATATGTGATGTTATTTTTCTCCTCGTCGGTCATTTTTGAGACGAGTTTGCGGGCTTTTGCGTATGCATCAGCCCAATCTCCCAGGCCCTTTGCAATCGCTGTCAAACACATAACGTTAGTAAAGGATTAGACAGACTAGAGAGATCAAGCATTAACACTTACGTGTGTCTGGTACTGACTCTGAGCGGCCATAAGACCAATAATGCTCAAGCTCAGAAGGACTGGCTTGGCCATCTTGTGCAGCGACATGGACTGCCAGCTGCAGCACTGTGGCAAATCCAACGAGTGAAGGCTTCATATTGCCAGAGTATTAGAATGGATTGTAGCTCATGGAATGACACTTGCGGAGAGTCCGGGGACTTAAATAGCTTGCCTTGGGCCCAAGGGTCATTGACACTTGAGAACGTTCATGGCTCAGGAAATGACGTTAAAAAGCATTCCCAACCAACAAATTACCCTCTACCACCGTACAGTGGGGATCATAGTTCAGGAACCGTGGTGCTCGGATATAATTCTCGGCCAAGAAGCGCCTTCTGCAAGTCGAACAGCGTCGGGATCGGAATAAAAATCTGGGATGAAGATACTCGTGGCTTGGTTCGGCGTGGCTCGGTATAGTTGAAAGTTTTACTATAAGAGGATTAGTTCATCCGAAGCAAGACCCAAGCGCAGAAAGCCGACTGTCAGATACGACATCAGGATCAAAAAGAGTATTTCTCTTTGCTCATCAGTGGGGGAGCCATGTCCGGGGTTTAGCCGGGGTATGGTCTGGGGCGGGCCAGGGCACTATAGAAGACGTTCAATTGTAGGCGCATAAAGTTTGATCCAGACGCAAGCCACGGCACTAATATATGGAGTGTGGCACCTCCTCCACAAGAGCCTGATATTAATTGGTTATGTTGAACAACGAAGAATGGATCTGGAAGGCCTATCCGAGAGCAAGTCTGTGGGAAGAGTGTCTTGCTGCACTCCAGGTTTTCATCCCACAAGTTTGCGGGACCACACATGGTTTCCCCACAACCCCAGGAACGCGGAAACTCTCCGTCGTTTGCCACATTCGTTCACCGAAGGGCCTTTGTCATGATTATACATCTATTAGATCTATGATAGTTTGCCCATTGATGATGTGTCTTGGCTTAATGTATAGTCCGAGTCCTGACCCGGCATGAAGGATTGAAATCTATCTGCCGTTCAAAAAGCACAGATACCTACCTTGGTATGCTCAAGGTAGTACTTGGTAACCGAGTAACTGGAGTCGTGCCCAGGCAGTAATAGTGCCAAATGATATGTACTAGTACTTGATATTTACGTATTTTCGATCAATTTAAATGGCACTGCACACTTGCACATGTATGGCTAGTAGTACTCAGAGACATATCAAATTTCAGACTTTTTTCTTTAATTCTGCAAGGCAGACTAGTATGTGCCGAAATTTCATTGTAGAAAAACCTTGTCCGATGAACCTCAAGCTTTTCGTGAAGTGTGCTCACTCAAAGTACTAGTATCAATATTGAAAAAAAAAAATTGAAAAAAAAACCTTTGGCTCGAGCATCATGGATGAGTTCAAGTTACCTAGAATTCCTATAGCAAGATGGATGTACTACAAAAGTAGAACTATTAATTGACATCTGGAGAGTAGCTACTGATTGTGACATGGGATCAACCCTTTGAGCTATCTACTATTATTAAGAAAATATGAAAATTCAGACCCACGCCCTCTCCAGCATTGTCCCAGACTGCCGCACAGAAGTTCTCGGTGTTTTGATCGTGCCCGAATCCTCATCGTTCCGAGTCTCTGCATTCGTTTTCATGTATATTGTTAGGTACCGATTTTCCTTTTTTTCGTCCAGTTCGGACGAGCTTTCTGGCTCCGAATTTTCATCCAGCCAGCCAAGGTGAAATTGACAATTGTGAAGTAGACCATGACCCGGGTTCTTGGAAGTGAAGCTACACAGATGCAGAAAGTTTGAGTCTGCTAGCAAGCTGCCAACCGCCGCAATGCTCCCTGGGCTTTTTGGCAGAACATGGTCTGTATTCATGAGCACTGATCCCACAATGCAGAGGAGAAGAGCCAGCCCTAGCATCACCTCAAGTACCCTAGTTGAAGCTTCATCTTGAAAAACACGGAAATTCTTCGGGAGTGTTAAATTCCCAGAGAGAGGTTTGTCATCCAGCGTTCCATTTGCAGCTTCGCGAGCATACTTTTTCAGAAGCTGAGCCTTTATAACATTTTCCTGGTGCTTTATGGCCTTCTGGACTCTCTCATCATGTTGGGGACTGCGGAGGAACTCCTTTGGAATTTTGTAGCGTCCCTCAGTCAATGCGGTAAAAAATGCATCAGTATTCAAACTCGATGTCGTATTTGTCTGCGAAGGCTGGTTCAGAATATCCAGGGCGTAGATACTCCATACTCCATTAATATCCGGGTTGATCTTGGCCGAAGATTCGTCGACGCGAGGTGGATAATCAGAAGGTATATCAAAGTCGGGAAGTTGGAACCGAGTCACGGTATCAACAGTTTCAACCATGCCAGCACAGGTCATGGAGCTGATATGGTGCATTGTGTGATTCTCAAAATACCCCCAAACATAGGTTGTGAGGGAGGAGTTGGCAGCCTCACCGGATCCAAGGCAAGCAAATGGAACTGTCTGTCCAAAATATCCATTATCAGGAAGGGCAAGCTTTACATTTTGACCATTTTTCCAGTTTTCCAAAACGGATCCATTCGTGCCCGGAACAGGGCAGCTGCGGTTAGGTGCATTGAGGCCAATGTTAAACAGCTTAAGATCATAGGGCGCCCCGCTGGCAGTTGATTGACCTTGGGACCCATAGACAGGATAGCCAAAGCCATCTGTAATGCTATAATTCAGTGCCTTCCCAGTGGAGAAGACGCAGTCTGGAGAGCCTCTAATCGCTGGAACACGAATATCAGCATACGAGTCTTGCTTCGTGCTCCGATTTGATAACACATCAAGTGTCACTTCGGGGAAAACAAGATCATCATATGTCCATTTTGGATAGGTCAAGTTGTCGTAAAGAATGTAATTCCCAATAATGAGAGTAGATGTGTCCATGGTGAGAGTGGTAAGGTTCTTGAGATCAGGCGATTTGAAGACGGTGCCTTGCGTGAAGTTCTTATGATCAATCTGAGGTACCTCGGCTGTTGAAAACAGACCACTGGTCACAATTGTAAAGAATGAAGAGATCAAGGCCGCCAGTGTTGTTGAAAAAACCGCGAAGTTTTTTGTTCGAGCCGAATGAAAGAGGTTCGTTGTGCGCAAGGCATCGAGAAAATTTGTGGCCAAAGCCTCAGAGCTGGCACCCTGGGGTCTCTGCAAACAAGCATAAGGTGAAAGAATTCTGGTATTGAAATCCAAGCTTCCGATTAAAAGAGCAACCAACATCATTATCAAAGAGGGGAGGGTCGTCCAGAGGTAATGCATTCTCTCATCATTCCAAGCTTGGCCCAACCCGCTGTTCTTTTGAGAGACATGTAGCAGAATCTCCAGAGCTATTATCATCCCCACCATCAAAAAGAATACAGGAATCCGAAAACAAAGGGCAGGAAATGGCTTCCAGGATGATGTGGCTTTTGGAGAGCTGTGTTCAGGTCTAGCAGGCGAGATATTGTCTGCGCCACGATCATCGCACGAGTAATCATTATCGACATCAATCGAGACGCCCTGTCGATGACTCCTTATGAAGTATTTGCTCCCGTGGATCTTCTCCCCTAAAGCGTCTAGCGGTAACTCTCCAGCCCCGTGTAGTGATTGGCGTAAGCTATGACTGTTGCTCATGATATTGGCGATTGTTGATATGTTGCTCGGGTTCTGAGAAAGGCACCCATCATTAGGTCCAAGTAGAACCATTGTGACTGCTACCAGAGCCGATATCGCCAAGCAAACCTCAACTACCCGTAATGGAGACTGCATAACCAACACACGATCGTCATAAAAGAAAGCAGATCCATTAGTTTGCGTGTTTTTTTGCTTCGCGAGGCCATTGTGTATAAGCTGAGCACCCATGGAACGATAGAAAGACGACGCGGCGTCCTCAAGCACACCTTCCTGGAACATCTTCTGTGCCTCGCCGGTTTTTCCAGCAATCCATGCACCTAACTGCAGTCTAAAATCAATGCTTCCGGCCTTTTGCAGATGCTTCCTGTCCAAGAATGCAGGGTGCTCAGCAATGGGTCGATCGGTCCCAAAATCACCGATTAATCCAAGGCCAGCAGATCCTTGCATGATCTGTTGGGAAATATCCCAAGCACTTAAGTTCGCAAAATTTATATCTTCCCTTCCAGTTCTTTTGAAATGTGGGGTGGCTTTTGGCTCGCTTAGATTGGCTGTAGCTTGCAAGTGGACAAAGGAAAGACGAGGTTTGCAGATAAACTGAACCGAGTTGTCGAGAACGAGTTCCCATTTTCTTGCATAGAACTCAGGATACTTGCTATTCGTATCATTCAGAAGCACCTTCCCTTCATGGTATTTCGTTGCAACTACCAGCAAGCGGCTTTGATCACGGTTGGTTGTGTTGTCAGCTATGTCCCCACAGACCTCTTCGGTAATCTGCGCAACATAGTGAGAATAACCATTTGCTTGGGCGTCATCGATCGTAACATTTGTGATTGTGCATGAAGGAGTTGAGATCTTGTTCTTGAAGTTACTACCGCCTGTGCCATACCAGCTGTTGTGTGATAGCTCAAAGACCCAATGGTCGATCTCTAATGTAGCAGGTTCGCAATCTAGATTTGCCTCCATTGCTGTGATCGGAGCTGTAATAACAGAATCCTCCGATGCATTTGGAGCAGTAAATCTTTGATAAGCAAGATTTCTGCTTGTACCACCAGGGTAGTTGGTACTCTCGAACTGAATCTCATTCAGGACATCGAATGGTGCCAATTGCGTGTGGTTGAATGTTGGGTTGTCACCATCAAAGATGTCCTCTAACTGAATCGGAACATTCATACTGGTCACACCAACCTTCTGCAAGGAAAGAAGACTAGTGGAGAACAATATTGCGAGCTGCAGTAGTAAAGAGCATGAGATTCCCGCGGCAACAAGAAAGTGTCGATGTTTGAGTGATTTCCATAACGCGACCGGCGGAATATGGTCGTAATCAAGAAGCAAACTCTTATGGGCCTGCTCTGGCTCTTGCATTGATTGCCACGGGGCATTCTGCTTCGCCTGAAATTCAGTGCGTGCCCAGAGGGCACTGGTGAGAGTCAAAATAGCGGTTGGTGTATAGGTCCAGGCATAATGGAGACGCTCAACTGAAGATGCGAGCCCGTTGTGAGAGTTTGAGATGTAATTCAAAATCTCGAGAGTAACAATCATGACGCAGGCGATAAAAGCAAAACATAATATAACAAGTCTTCGTAAATAATTTGGTCGCCATGGCGTTAAGAGGTGTTGATCATTTTCTTGGGATGGTGAAGGTGAAAGAGGACGTTTCCTGTGGAAAATCGCTAACAACTCGAGACCCTTCTTCTCAGGCATAACTTTGCCTCATGTACCAACTTTGGGGTATTGAAACAAATAAACAAATATGAGACATATTGAAAATGTAGGACTCGATGACCCTTATTAGCAGTTTATGGGGTGGTGTACCCTGAATTCAAAATTGGACCCCACTTTGGGCCAACGATACTTGGACTATAAGCGCCGCGCTAATGTCGCTCTAATGTCGCCCTGGCCTGGCGATACGCCTGATGTGTCAAAAATCCCTGCTAAGGCAGGGAGCTGTTTCGAATTATGCATGCATGACCGGGAGACTTCGCTAAATTCAGATGGCATGTCAAAATGGAGGGAGCAGGGATCGGGATGTCGATACTACTAAGAGGCACAAGGCAAATCATATAAGGACGGAATCTGCAACAGACTCGGAGTGTGCTATTGTGGAAACAAAATAATTGATCCAAACAGTATGTAGATGTTAAATACGTCTTATCAAAACTTGGGCTATCTACAAGATGGCAGTCGCATTTGCATGCGAGCCAACGCCGCCTAGGGAGGGTTAACTTCAGTCAACTGGTATCCAACACTCTCCAGCAAACACATTTCGAGAACTTACCAGGCATATTTGCAGGGGCACTTGTCATAAAGAATGTCCATTTGTTAAGTGCCCTACATTTAAGCGCCAACTTCTCCAAGTCCCACATTTCACCAATCGGGCAGCCCCAAAGTGACAACATGCTTTGGTGCAAACTGATATGATCCGGTCCAAATCCTGGGGGCGGCCAGACCTCAAAGGTCGGCGAATCACCGACAGCCGCGGCAAAATAGCAATCATGTAGCCAATCTCGAACAGCCTTTTCGCGTGAGAGACCTGCGAACTCAAGGTTCTTTCGAGTGGCGGCTGCATGGCGTTCGTCGGGACTTAACTTGTAGTACTGCTGGACAAAACCGGAGCGTACAAGTAGTATATCACCGGGTCGAATCTGACCACCTTCTGATTCAGGTCGAATGTCAAGACCCTGGAAGGTGGCGCAAGCTTGGAGTTCCGAGTATGGGATTTCGTGAGCCTCATATGGATGGTATGGTTTGTTGTGGGCGTGCGCGTAATGATAATAATCTAACAAAACACCTCGACCGGCAATGCCGTGTTCTGCCCAGTGATGAATGCTGCATCGGAGGTTGGAATTTTCACCCACAAAGTCGGTGCATTTTGCCTATACATTTGCATCAGCATACAGATAGTAGGTAACGCTCCTTTTGACGCCGTACCCCATTGTAAAAGATTTTAGTGGGAACATGGCAAAACTGATCGATTTTAGGAAATTAGTCGATGAGATATTCAATATTCCATCAAATTTAGAACTCTCCGACTTACGTGTCTGAAGCCATCCCATTGGGTGCTACTTTGTGTGTTCATAGTGTAGGTATCATCATACCCCATATCTGGGATAATTGGTTTGATATTGTGCTGGAACACTTCACGGCCAAACGCAGGCGTTGCAGGTACGTTGAGTGGAAGACTAAGCGGCATCTATTAGCCTTTATCATTTGATCTTGTATTATTCGTCAAGATACTCACTCCAGTCGAACCATGTCTCCAGTCTTAATGTCCGCAGCGGACTCCTTGACGCGCTTTGGTGTCAGAAGATTCAATCTTCCCAGCTATATCAAGCCCATTAGCAGTCGAATGATTTGAAATAGGACTGATAGTACCTGATCATCTTTCCCCCAAACCCAAGCGGCACCCGGGGGAGCATCGGGCAATGATGGAAGTTCATCGTGCGAGGGAAAGCCAATGGAATTTGGGTCCCAAGGTAATTGGTTGGGGAGCTGCATTTTCGACATATCGCCCGGCGTGGTTTTCTCCAAATGGTTTGAAATTGCAGAAAGTCGATTGTTTGAATTGTGGGGTGACATTATCGCTTAGTATGCATACAAAGTTCCAACAATTTGAACCTTGCTTCACTACTATGTATGTGGGGTTGTGCCAGTGGCTGCTGGAATCGAACCTTGGAAACCGCCCGAAATTTTTGGATAATACTATTAGAAGGTTGAAAGGATTTAACATTATTATACATTTGATCTAGTGAATCTGCATTGAAATGCGGGGATGCTAAAGTTTCTACCATGTACCGAGGATATTGCCAGCAAAATTGGAGACAAGATGGTTTCCCGAGGCTACACTGATTCAAGTGGTGCAGATGACATATTTACTAATAGTAGGTCTAGTAGTTGGTCTCAATAATGCCGATCATGTTCCAAAAGACAATAGACAGAACATCAAGTTTCTTGGAAATTGGTTGAGATACGGCAATTTGCGATTGATGTTGGCTAGAGGGCCACAGAACTTATTTGCAAACATGGTGTAAAGGGAAGAAACGGATGACTCGGGCCCCGGGGGAGACTTCTCCACTTCTACTGGACAATGATACGTGAAGACTCTAGGCTCTAGCGGTCAGTTCGCCAGAAAGCGGAGATGGAGCAGCTAGAAAGCGAACAACTTGAAATGGAGGTGATTTTCGGGGAAGATACCAGGCAACAGCGTGGGATATCCGGAAGCAACTGTTAAAGGTACTACGAACGAGCATTACTAGCAATCAATCAAGACATTGGAGGACATAAAACCCTCTGTTTTCATTTTTCATTGATGGGGATCGTCCCCATCATGGTTATGATACATTCGCATGCAAAGACCACCAAGTCGATAGATAGGCTGGCCTCCAAACAACTGCGTCCATGCTGCTGAGCGGAGTGCATGTCGCTAAACCCCGGCACGCCTGTAATAATAAGACAGAACAGCCAAAGGTCAAAATTCCCACCCAAAAGACTTAGCAGGAATGGCGCTGAAAAGGGGTATGCTTGACGAAAATAAAAAGAAAAATTCAAACACCCTAGTAAAGCAGAAAACACCCATAGTTGCCGGTCACTAAAGATCGTATTGCCATCCCAGAATGCCCAATCCGTGTTCATTCCCATTGCGCCGAAAGAGAAGAGAAATATTCAAGCATAAGCATTCGTGTGGGTTCGTGGGTCAGGTCACCTCAAGGAACATGAAAAGAAAAGAAAAAAACATAGCAATCATCGCTGGTGAAGAGTGTGGGTAAATGGCGTCATTTAAACTTCAGAGGGGATACCAGTGGACTGCGAGGGTGCGCGGCCGCCACGCATGGCACCACGCCCACGACCACCGTAGCCGCCCCTGTAGCCGCGTCCACGGCCAAAGCCACGTCCACGCCCACGACCACGTCCACGACCGTAGCCGTCAACACTGCCCTGGCCAAAAGTTTCGATATTGCGCTTCTCTTCTTCACCGCGCCACTCACGGCCGCCAGGGCGAGCGGTAGAGTTTTCTTCTCGATCATGAGCCTCACTCGAGATGTTGTCGAAGAAAGAGGAGGTGCGGTTGTAATGGTTCTGCGTGGCACTATCATCAACCTCCTGAGGGTGAACTTCATGGAGCTCAGCCTCCGCAACCGGGGACCCGGTAGCGATGGCCTCCTTCACGAGGTCTTGCTTGTTGAACTTGGCGTTCGCAGTCTCAAAGTCGTAATCCGATTTAGGGATTTCGATCTTTTTGTGTTGGTTTCGAGCACCTCCACGTCCGCCTCGGGGGTATTGGTGGCCCCCACGAGGAGCTTGGTTGCCATCATAAGGCCGCATATCATTCATTTTACGGGTGACAGCATCAATAGAAGCATCGGTCTTCTGCTGGGCGCCAGGCTGGGGGAGTTTAGCCATGGCAGCAGCAACGGCATTAGCTGCCGCAGTCGTGGCATCGGTAGCTGCTGCGCCTTGGGGAACTGCCGCAGGGGCAGTTGGGATGGGGGCAACAGGCTTAGGGGCGGCGATGGGAATCGCTGGCATAGCTCTGCCATTCTTCTGAGGAGCACCATATCCAGGAACAGTCTTAGGACCGGCGGATCCCTGCACTGCCTCAGCTACGGAAGGCTTCGACTCGACTGGAGGAGGGGGCGCATTTTGAGCTGCGGGGGTTGCTGGCTTGCTAGGGATCTTCTCCCCAGAAGGTAGCTCGGAGGTCGCACTAGGACCAGTTGGGGCTCCTGGGGGGACCTGTCGCTGCTGCTGGGGAGGCTGCTGCTGTCCAGGTGCTCCAATAGGCATCTGGGGAGGGAATTGACCCGGTCCCTGAGGGAATCCAGGACCGGGAGGAGGATACCAGCCCGGTGGCGCCCCGTACGGCATGTTGGGAAATCCACCCGGTCCACCCGGTCCGGGGGGGAACGGGGGAGGGGGGAAGCGCTGTCCATATGGCGGGTAGAATCCCTGTTGGAACTGCGGCTGCTGAGGGTAGCCAGGGGGCGGCTGTTGAGCTCCCTGAGGTTGCTGGGGAGGAAGGCCAGGGGCACTGACTCCGGGCTCTGGCCCTTGTCCAGGGGTAGCTCTGGGCACATTCTGTTTTTGACACGAGTCAGCAAGGCGATCCAATCTCAAAAATATGAATAGAGGTATATCAATGGGTTGAGATTTGGGTGATCAATCAGAAGGAAGGCAACGGAAATATCCACATGGTTTTTGCGCTATTCGGAACAGGTCTGTGTTTACATCCGAAAATTGTTCATCATTTGATCAATTGCCGTGCTGCACTTGGTGCAGACGACAAAGAAGAGGAAGGGGTTGTGTTTGTGTGATGATGAAGAAGAAGAAAATCAGGGAAAGAGTACTCACCCCCAAGATGGCGGGGTCATCCGGAACCCGAGGAGGCTCAGGCTGTGTGTTCTCCTGTTTCTCTTCACTAGCCACACTGATGTCTTTTACATCACTGCCTCGAAAGACAATGTATTCATAGACACTGGAAGAGGGAGGGACCTCCTCAGAGGGGTTTCCCCGGCGGCCTTCAGTGCCAAATGATTGCACATTCTCAAGGGCTATTGTCGAGGCCTCAGGGTTGATTTCGTGTAGTGTGCCAACATAGCTTAGGAAGAATGAGCAAGGGTCCATAAGCCATGTAAGAACTGGTAGAAAACTCACCGAATGTCACTCTTTGAGATCAGGTTGAAACGCTGACTGCCAGGTGTTAACTCCAGCCCAGCCGCACAAACCCTGGTTCCGAGCAGCAGGTGCAGACTGACCCTATTAAGTGGTTCATATCCATCCTTGCGGGCAGCGCGGAACCGCGCAAGAAAAAGAGAAAGAAGTGGGAGGGGACAAAGGGGGAGGGAAAAGGAGAACGCGTGGAAGAAAAGAGGTGGGTAGATGAGAAGAGGAGAGAAGGAGAAAGAAGAAAAACTGTGCACTGGGGTTTTGGTGGAGGCGGGCTACGGCGGACTGCAGGAGCTCCGAGAGCAGTTTTGGACTGTGCGGAGTGGGTCGAGGGGCTTTTGTGAGAGATCCAACCCTGCCTCCTGTTGACGAACTCCCCAAGCACAAGACAAGGGAAAGGGGAAATAAATCAGAAAAAAGGAACTGAAAGATTCCAATAACATGACGACTTCTTCTAATAAAGATCATTTTTTCCAAACCTCGTGAGATTGCCTATTCCTTACTAGAAAGTGATATTTACACATATCCCGACATGCACAGATCTACGCACAGAACCTGATGCTAATGGAATGCGGGCAATACTAGTGCTGCCCTGGACGAGCAGCAACGGAAAGACAACAAATCGCAGAATACCAATGGCAATCCCATTAAGTTACAGAGCAAGATCCTCGCCGTGAGAGCAGACCCGTCTCATCCGGGCTCAATTTATGTTGCTCAAAGTAGTGGTGTCGTGAGGAGAATCACCCTTGAGGTATGTTATATCACGTTGTCTTGAACAAAATTATTGTTTTGTCGCGGCCATACTTTATCTTCAAGGTACCAGCTTTTCTAACTTTCATTTTCAAGTCGGGAGAAACAACAGCTCTTTACAAAGGTCCCACCGCTCCCCTGACCAGTCTCTCTCTTAGCCCAGACGGTAAATTACTGTTTGCTGGCTGCTGGGACAAATCCGTCTGGAGCTGGGATGTAGCTTCGGGAGAAACTAAGCAAAGATATGAAGGGCATAGTGATTTTGTCAAAGCTGTCCTCTGTGCCAGGCTTCGCGGAGAAGATCTACTCATCACTGGTGGTGCAGACGCCCAAGTCCTTGTCTTCAACATTGCAACTGGGCAGCGAACCGAGACCTTCAAGGGCCACGCACGTGGCATTCAGGATCTCAATATTGACCCGGAGGTAGAGGAAAACCATGCGGTTGTTTTCAGTGCAGGCAGCGATCGCGAAATTCGTCAGTTCAAGATATTTGGGGGCGGAGATGATGGAGAGCCCCTTCTACGTCACGATACTAGTATTTACAAGCTCTACTTTGATCAAGATGGGGATGTTTGGACTGCTTCTGCCGATAAGACAGCCAAGTGTCTCGTTCGAGCAGATGGATGGAAGGAAAATCTCAGCCTGGAACACCCGGACTTTGTCCGTGATGTGGTTGTGTATGAAGCAGGCGGTTGGGTCGTGACGGCCTGTCGTGATGAGGAGGTTCGAGTGTGGAATCGATCGGTAAGTGCCCCCTTCCCCCCAAGTACCATTTAGTCAGGTGTGCCAAATGGAGGCTAACTAGAATAGACCGGGGATCTTCATCATACATTCACTGGCCATTTCGAGGAAGTGACAGGTCTTGTTCTTGTTGGGTCAACGGTCGTCAGCGTGGCCATTGATGGAACCATTCGACAGTGGTCTCTCCGACCAAATGATCTCCAACAAGCCATAGAACTGGCAAAGAATGGCCCTGTTAAGGAAGAAGAGCCAAAAGCAGAGACGATGCTCACTGAAGAAGAGGAGCGCGAATTGGCCGAGCTGATGGGTGACGATTAGATCCTTGATTAATGACATCCCGCGAATGTACAGTTTCACCACATATGTACTTTTCTCTTTTGCAAGAAGATACTCATGATGCTCAACTCTTTCTTTCCCTCTGTCTCTTCTCTCGTCTGTCTTTCTATGATGGATGGTATAGATCAACGATCCCATGCTGCCATCCCACGGGTGTATATACCACGTGACCTGCCTGATGCAGCGATGACGCACATGGCCGATCTCCCGTGCCCCGAGGTCAAGTTGCACTCCCCCACTTCCGGTTCTTTTTATCCCCTCTCTGTGCGACATCATTTCGAAGCCTTCACTGTATTGGCTTAGACCCTGGTTCGTCTGCCTGGACGTGGGGTAGTATCAGCCCGAGCTATTCTATTCCGCATTCCGTTAGATCTAAGTATCAGAACCGTGGGATTTTCGAGTGACCCGGAGGTTCTCGACTCTCGATTCTCAACTTCTCCTCACCCCTCTTGCCCTCCCAAAGAGCTGTCCAGTATGCAGCATCAGCACGATACATCAGATGCGGGGCCTAAGCTGGTCAACCGCCTCAGCCAAAGCAGATCGCCTTACGTGAGATTGACTGGCTTGCCTTGGTGAGCGCCCAACGCTAACGGTTCGTAGGTGCGCAGCCATATGAATAACCCGGTGGCTTGGCAGCTCTGGGATACTTCGGCGATCAATCTTGCCCAGAAGCACAATCGACTTATCTTCCTTAGTATTGGATACTCAGCGTGCCATTGTATGCGTGATCTTCCTAGATCTTATCAGTTCTCGCTAAATAGACAACTAACGGTTTGCAGGGTGCCACGTCATGGAGAAGGAATCATTCATGTCTGCGGAAGTTGCTGCTCTCCTCAATGAATCATTTATTCCCATCAAAGTCGACCGAGAAGAGCGACCTGATGTTGATGATATCTACATGAACTACGTCCAAGCCACCACTGGCTCCGGCGGTTGGCCCTTGAACGTCTTCCTCACCCCTGCTCTAGAACCTGTATTTGGGGGTACATATTGGCCAGGTCCCAACTCTTCAACACTACTAGGCCCAGAAACAACTGGTTTTGTTGAAATCTTAGAGAAGTTGCGCGATGTTTGGCAAACGCAACAGCAGCGCTGCTTGGAAAGTGCAAAGGATATCACCAAACAGCTGCGGGAGTTCGCCGAAGAAGGGACTCACTCGCAACACGGAGAGCGAGACGATGACGAAGATCTGGATATTGAGCTGTTGGAAGAAGCATATCAACACTTTGCGTCTCGGTACGATAGCATCAACGGTGGATTTGGTCGTACGCCTAAATTTCCCACGCCATCAAACCTCACCTTCCTACTTCGACTCGGTACATATACCAGTCAAGTTAAAGACATTGTTGGCCAAGATGAATGTGAAAAGGCAACTGCCATGGCAGTCACAACTCTGGTAAACATGGCTCGTGGCGGAATTCGGGATCACATTGGTCACGGTTTCGCTCGGTACAGTGTGACGGCCGACTGGAGCCTACCACATTTCGAAAAGATGTTGCATGATCAAGCACAGCTTTTAGATACATATGTCGAAGCCTTCCGCCTAACCCATGATCCTGAATTATTAGGTGCGGTCTATGACTTGGTCGCTTACATGACCAGCGCTACTTTGCAATCTCCCACCGGCGGATTCTTTTCATCCGAAGACGCAGATAGCTATCCAACTCCCAATGATACTGAGAAGCGGGAGGGCGCCTTCTATGTCTGGTCCTTGAAGGAGTTCACTCAAGTCCTCGGTACCCGAGACGCACCTATATGTGCCCGCCACTGGGGCGTGTTGCCGGATGGGAATGTCGCGGCTGAATACGATCCACACGATGAGTTTATGAACCAGAATGTACTGTCAATCCGCGCGACACCAAGCAAACTGGCCAGGGAATTTGGCCTTGGGGAAGACGAGGTCGTCAAAATTATAAAAGGAGGGAAGCAGAAGTTACATGACCATCGTGAAAAAACTCGGGGACGTCCAGATCTAGACGACAAAATTATAGTAGGCTGGAATGGATTGGCAATCGGCGCACTTGCCAAATGCAGTGTCCTGTTTGAAGAAATCGAAAGTTCCAAGGTCATTCAATGCCGGGAGGCTGCTGGGCGTGCAATCAGTTTCATCAAGGACAATCTATTTGACAAGACTACTGGTCAGTTGTGGCGCATCTATCGCGAAGGCAGCCGGGGCGACACTCCTGGCTTTGCCGATGACTACGCCTACTTGACCAGTGGCCTTCTGGATATGTACGAGGCTACCTTTGACGACAGTTACTTACAATTCGCTGAGCGACTACAAAGTAAGAACCTTGATCAGGGCGCCAGCCCCTTCATGCGCTGTGCATTGAAAGACTAACGTGGTCTACAGAATACCTCAACGAATTTTTCCTCGCCAAGACTGGCTCTACACCCGCTGGCTACTATAACACACCTTCGAGTATGACCCCTGGCATGCCGGGCCCACTATTTCGATTGAAGACTGGTACGGAGTCTGCGACGCCGTCCGTCAACGGCGTGATTGCCCGTAATCTGCTACGCTTAGCCGCTTTCCTCGAAGATGACAGCTATCGTACTCTAGCGCGACAGACTTGCAACTCATTTGCAGTAGAGATTATACAGCACCCTTTCCTTTTTGTTGGACTACTGGACGTGATTGTGGGTCTCCAGATTGGAACACGAACAATCACTGGGGTGTTTGGCACCGCAGACATTACCAGGGAACCGGTTCCACGAGATAGCCTACTCGACCGGCGAGACGAACCCGTTGCAGCACGCGATCTCCTCTCACGACGAGTTCGATCAGAAGCAGGTGCTGGGTACGGTTCTTCAACTGTTGTCACTTCATTGGTTGATGCGCGGCCATCCCATACCAAGGATTTTGTTGGTAACCAATCCTTCTGGTTGAAAGGGCGCAATCCGCTATACAAAGATCTGGACAAAGCCGACCCGCCCAAGAATTATTTATCGGTATGTGAGAGCGGGACATGTCGAATTGTGGATCTATAGAGAGTGATTTTCCGTCTTTATCTTCCTTGGGCTGTTGAATTTGATTTGTGGCGTTTTTGTAGATGTTGTATGTACGGACTAATTTATTTGGGTTACCTGGGCTCCGATTGGACATGGCCAGTGGCAACTCGTGCCGGAACTGAGGCCGGACATCGGATCGGGGAACAGTTCGGAGATGAATATTACAAAATCTACTAGGATTTATCCATGGATATAGTCTAGATCTCATCTTAGTGGATTCAAGTCGATGAAGGTATTGATCGAGAGAAACCCAGGGAACAGAGATGACAGGTGGATTCAATGATCCAGGTAAGAAGGCTTGGCTCTAAGTCGGGTCCCTGAAGGTTTCTGACAAGCGGTATAGAGTACCCCGTACAAAAGTGTACACACATCACGGAAGAATGGGGTGGTCCTTCATCAATTCGTGTTTGGCGAGACACAATGTCAAGTGAAATTATCCCAAGGATGGTGGCTGCTGTCATGTCCACACCGCCCCCAATCCAATCTCCCGACTGCCGTGTACCAAGAGACAGGCCCAAAGCACTCAATACATCCAATTCCCCCGCAAGTCAGTGTGGGATGAAATTGATGTAAAAGGATTGTGACGCCAAAGTTTCTCTTAAGTACAGGAACGATTCAGCCCTGGGGTACCAAGCTAAATCAGTTGGATCAGGAATCTGAATCGACATTCCCATGCCTCATCTTGAGCCTGAGAGGCTGAAACAGACGGCTGCACCGAGTTAATCAATGTGAAGGAGCAGGGACCGTGCAGGTGGAAAGCATTGGACCAGTGCGACAGGCCCGGCCAAAGCCAAGTTCCTTAGCGGCACCGCCGTTGTGGTGGATAATCTCCCGACTGACCAGTCATTGGCCGTGTTCAACTCTGAAACTTGGTGGACAAGGGGTTAACCACCCCTTGGCACACGAATTGCCAGAGCAATCCGATGGAGCCTGGATCCATTCGATCCCATCTATCAGTTCCTTCCGATCGTGGTTTCAGTCTCTTTTACTCCGTACAGCCTTTGTACACCTGACGCTCGCTGTCATGACCTCTTTGAACCATGTTTGTGTTCTTTCAGGGTCCATCCATGTACGCGCGGCAGCTAGTGTCGCCCCTAAATGGCAGTGGAGCAACGACGCTAGTGGATTCACAAAATTGAAGATCCGCCCAGGGGATACTGAGATTTTCCTGTCGTCACATCCAGGCCGTTCCCTTGAAGTCCACCAGCCCAAAAGGTCCAGATGCCATGCCCAGACGCCAATCCCCCAGACCGGAGAATAATTTGCACTTCATTTTGCCCAGCCTCGGTCAGGCCCTATAGCGAACTAACAGCCAATCGTAGAGTGATCCGGGACGTGTTGGAATGTAGAATGAATGTCCCACGCCTTCCAGTGGCGGGAAAGGGTAGTCTGGTATGTGTCGCGAGTCGGGGAGGTTGGAGAACACCGTCTGGGATCGAATAAGTACGGAATTGTAGAACCTCAAGGCGACAAGATCCATGACTAGAAATCTCGACCTTGGTTAATCTAATCTCATACATCCACATCATTACCCTTGGGAAAGCCATTGAATCATTTGATTTCCTTCGATCCGCCTCATAATTAAACAAGGTGCCTTGGATCGAGACGGGCCCCACTCTCCCCTTTCCCATTGTCTCCTCCCTTTCTACATTTACTTCACCACTCTCCTCCCTTCCTCTCTTCCTCTCTCTCTCTCTCACGCTTTCGTCCATCCTTCCCGCCGTCCATCTTCTTCTTCCCTCTTTGAGAGAAGTGGTGCCTCGGCCTGTCATTCCTTTTGATCCAAAGCGCCTTTACACTCTTTAACGTCCAACCGCAGTCGATCTGTGGTTTGTTGACCCTTCCGACTCTATCAACGTAGACTTCCTGGGGAAGTTCTTATCTGTCGCCCTCTCATCTCTCGATTTCCTCAATTTTCGACCCGTGATCCGTGACTTGCCTCTATCCCGCCATGCGTTCGACTCTGTTCCTTGCTGCTCTGGCAGCTGGGGCCGCCCACGCCTATGAGAAGCGTGTTTACGTGACCGACTGGACAACTGTCACCGTTACCAAGACTGTCACCGCAGCTGCCGTCACCGAGACCATTACTCCATCCCAGCAGGTTCAGGTGGCCGAGACTGTGGTCACTTCCACCCAAGCCCCTGCCCCCGTCGCAGAGACTACCTCCAGTTCCTCATTGGCCAAGAAGACCACCGAAGTACCTGCCGCGCCTGCTACCACTCAGGCCGCCCAGGGCGGCCAAGATGATACCGCTAGTGCCTGGTCTACTGCCTGGACCTCCACCTTCCAGGCTGCTGCTTCGTCCACCGTCCAGCCCCAGAGCTCATCGACCTCCTCGGCCACTCAATCCGCCTCTGATTCTGACGATTCTGAGTCTAGCGTCTCCTCCGAGTACATCGAGGCCGTTCTGTATAACCACAACGTCCACCGCAGCAATCACTCGGCTTCTTCGGTCGACTGGGACCTTAGCCTCAAAAAGGCCGCCTACAATTTGGCCAAAAAATGCGTCTACGAGCATGACACGTAAGTACCAATAGTATACTATAATCAATCCTATTGAGAACTTGCAAGCTAACATAGAGTTCGTTCAGTGGAATCTCGGCGGGATCTTACGACGTGTATGGCCAGAACATTGGCTACGGTGTCGCGGAGGGCCAGATTGGTGAGATGATCACCAATCTGATGTACAACGACGAGATCGGCTTCTACCCGACTCCCTACGGCGCTGCCAGCCCCAACATGGCTGCCTTCGACAAGTGGGGACACTTCTCCCAGATCGTGTGGAAGAAAACCACTCATGTTGGATGCTACACCTATCCTTGCCAGGGCCTGGGTAACGTGGACTCCGGCAGCGATCAAGTCATCCCCTTCACCGTCTGCAACTACTACCCTGCCGGTAACTATGCTGGTGAATATGGCGACAATGTTCTTGCACCTGGCGATGCGGCAACCTATACCGCCTAAGCAAATTCCAGTCGTGGCTACGGCAAGGGGATGATTTCAAGTTCTCTGGAGCTTATCCTCCAATCCTAGCGCTCATCAATGCCCTGTGAACCTTCCCACTTAGTTGCATTCTTTGAAACTTGTCTTAACTCATTTTGCTTTTCTCTTCTCTTCTCCATACTTGAATGTCCAGCCCGATTCGTCCGGGACTCTGCCGGGTGGGGATCGGCATCGGGCCATCTGCCCTTGGAATCGCCTGTGGTCTTGTTGTTACTGTCGATTCAAGGACCATGTATCTACGCCAGAGGTGCCCTTTGTTTACTTACCCTTCCTTGGGAGAGGGACATGCGGGTACCCATTTTCAATTGTGAATATTTCTCTTTGACTTGATGTCTCCTAGCGTTCAATGGCCTCCTTACCTGTGGATACAAAAATAACGGTCCAATGTGAATTTCCAAAATCAATCAGTGATAACCCTCCCAGAATCTCTCCTTGCTGATGTATAAGTCACGTGCCACGTAGCTCCCCCCGCACCTTCCCTAGTAATCTTCTTTTTTTTCCTTTTGCCCGAGACGTCATTTCCCCCCACTTCAAGTTCCTGCCTTATTGGACTCCAACTTCGATTTGAGCTGCAGAAACAGTTGAACCTCTCCCCTTGCGTCTCTAACATTTTCCCTGGTCATCTCTGCAGCTTGTTTCTCACTTGTGCCTGACTGATACCCACTGAGCTTCCCGAGCCGATCATACTGTGCCTACTACCCTAGGGAAATAAGCAAACCCGATCTAGGTCTATCTGAATCTCTCTCCCCGCGCCGAGCCGTGGCTGCCCACCACTCCCCCAGCATCACATGCTCTTATCAAAATCATCACCAGCTACCTTAAGCCGCCACCATCACCCTCAAGCCTGATCAAGCACTACGCTACTACCTGAATATCGGCAACCCCCGATTCCACAGCCTATTTTACCAGTTCGGTCGGACAGGGGTTCCCGGCTTGACTGAAATCATCTTAGCCTTACGCTTCTAGGCCTCATCCGTTCCCCCGGCGCTATCCCCCGCGGGCTGTCAACCCACATCCCGTCCTTTGCCATCACTTGTCGGTAAGTCCTTTACCCCGTGGACAATTAGCTCCCTTCGATCCGAGATAGCTCCACCAATCCGCAGCGCGGGGTTCATGCTGGTTTACCTCCGGACTATACCCTATATATGGCTGTTCTACTCACCCATGACACTTGTTGCCTTATTTCCCTTGGATTTACTTCGGCTTGCGCTTCACTATCTCAACATTACTATTTCCCTTTCGTGATGAGCTAGCCTCAATGCCACCATATTGCCTACAAGACTGTCACTATTTCTACCGCACCGCTTTGCGTCTCCTTTCGATTTCAACCTGCCTCGCTAGTCGCTACGCTTAATTTGAAGCATCATTCACTAACATCATGTCTTACTCATCGACGGCAGTCCGCTTCTTTACTTCGCCTAAACCACTGGGGGCTGCAATGGCCTCAAACCCGCCTGGGAACGAGCCTCAGGGTCACACAGTTGTGAGGCCGACAGAACACCCTGGGGGCGAGCCAGTCGAGCCACATACACCCAAAAAACAAGGCCTTACCTTCGCGAATCAAGATTCACTCCCGAAATTACCAATTCCAGACCTGGAGGATACATGTCGTCGCCACCTTGATGCACTGGCTGCATTACAAACACCCCGCGAACATGAGGATTCCAAGGCAGCTGTGAAGGACTTCCTAAAAACGGATGGCCCATTGCTGCAAGAACGGCTACGGAACTATGCTTCCTCCAAGACGAGTTTTATCGAACAGTTCTGGTACGACTCGTACTTGAATTTCGATAGCTCTGTTGTCTTGAACCTCAATCCATTCTTTCTATTGGAAGACGACCCCACCCCGGCTCGCAATCACCAAGTCACTCGAGCCGCATCGCTAGTCGTTTCGTCTCTTTCATTCGTCCGTGCAGTGAGGAGGGAAGAGCTCCCCCCAGACACGGTGCGCGGGACACCACTATGCATGTACCAATACTCTCGACTTTTCGGAACAGCTCGTCTACCAACCGATAATGGCTGCGTTATCAGCCAAGACCCAGCCGCGAAACACATTGTCGTCATGTGCCGTGGTCAATTCTATTGGTTCGACGTTCTTGATGATAACAGTGACTTGATCATGACTGAAAAGGATATCTCGCTGAATCTGCACGTGATTATCGAAGATGCAGCGCAAACGCCAATCCAAGAAGCCGCTAAGGGCGCTTTGGGTGTTCTCAGTACAGAGAATCGCAAGGTATGGTCAGGACTGCGTGATATCATGACCAAGGATCCGGCCTCGAACAACGCCGAATGTCTCAATATCGTCGATACTGCTCTTTTCATGCTGTGTCTTGATGACACCGAACCTTCTACTACTGCGGATCTTTGCGCCAATATGCTTTGCGGTACTAGCGAAGTTATCAAGGGAGTGCAGGTCGGCACATGCACTAACCGTTGGTACGACAAGCTGCAGATAATTGTTTGCAATAATGGTAGTGCTGGTATCAACTTCGAGCATACTGGTGTTGACGGTCATACCGTCTTGCGCTTTGCCAGTGACGTCTACACTGATACCATTCTTCGTTTCGCTAAAACTATCAATGGCCAAGCGCCGAGTCTATGGACAACAAGCAGCCCAGATCCAGCTAAACGAGACCCTCGCAGCTTCGGAAATGTCAGCACCACGCCTCGAAAACTGGAATGGGACATGACACCTGAACTCAATATTGCCCTCCGCTTTGCCGAGTCACACCTCTCGGATCTGCTCTATCAGCACGAGTTCCAGGTCCTCGACTTCGAAGGCTACGGAAAGAATTTCATCACTTCTATGGGCTTCTCTCCGGATGCTTTTGTGCAAATGGCTTTCCAAGCCGCCTATTACGGTCTATACGGTCGGGTTGAAAACACTTATGAGCCCGCTATGACCAAAGTCTTCCTCCACGGTCGTACTGAAGCTGTGCGCACCGTCACCCCCGAAACTTCTGAATTTGTCAAGACCTTCTGGGGTGAGAACCCTGCCGAGGCTAAGATCGATGCCCTTCGCAACGCGGCCCAGCGCCACACTGCCATCACGAAAGATTGCTCCAAGGGCCAAGGACAAGATCGTCATCTTTATGCTCTTTATTGTCTCTGGCAGCGTTCCTTTGACGAGGGGTTTGCCCAAGATTCCAGCTCTACGGGTGGCTACTCTAGTCCCAGTGACGGTCTTGACTCTCCTCTTTCTCAGCCCTCTGAAGATGGCTTCTCTTCTCCAAACGGTAGCAGTATCCGTGCAATGCGCAGCGTAGCACCACCCACGCCGGCGATTTTCAATGATCCGGGCTGGGACAAGATCAACAACACCATCCTTTCCACCTCGAATTGTGGCAACCCATGCCTGCGTCATTTCGGGTTTGGACCTACTTCTGCCGACGGCTTTGGTATTGGTTACATTATCAAAGACGAGTCAATTTCATTTTGCGCCTCGTCAAAGCACAGACAGACCTCCCGCCTGATGCAAGCTCTTGAATCATACTTGTTTGAGATTCGGAAGCTCCTCCGGGCAACCAATCGCAAGACTACCAGCCCGAGGACAAGTCGTGCGCGCGAAACAGAGGCACTTGCAGAAAGGCTACAGGGAGAGTCGCTCCGTCGGGGGCGAATTGTTCGCCCTGGTGCGGGTGGCGCAGACACGCCTACTACGACTACGGATAGTGCGGAGATTGAGGATGATGGTATGGGCGGATGTGAGCTTTACTTACACCTTCAGTTTCTTTTGGGACGATCTCGCTAACTTTTATGTTTATAGATGGTTTCTTCGATGCAGGTATGCTTCTTCATGCGCTGAAGGGTGTTAATGCGGAACGGGAGCAACGAGGCGAGAGGACGGAGAGAAAGAAATTTGTTGGAAAGAAGCTTCATTTGAATGAATACTAAGTAGCTAGCATATAATGGATGAGCAAATTACCTTGATGAAAATGGCTATTAGTGCAAATAGTGTTGAGTGGAACGCCGTCTTCGTGTAGTAGCTAATGGTAGACCGTGGAGCACCTCGTTCAGACCGGTCTATTCCGACCATATGCAAGTAGCTATATCTCATCAAAATAGGCCAAATGAAATTAATATCGGTTTTTCTATATCATTATCTCACTAAAATATAGACTAAGCACCAATCATCTGAAAGACGTGGGTATATCATGATCAGCCTTGAAGCGATTGGGGATCCCATGCTGGGGAAGTGTGGAGAAGTCCGAAATCGGATAGCCGACTTGGGGAAATAGCCGTCTTAACACCTTCAGGGCCACTCCGAGGCAACACTTCCCCAGCTCCTCACACCTCACTCGAAAGAACAGGAAGATAAATACATAGCAATTCCTGTTCTTGAATAGCATACATACATCATTCTAGAAAGACCATTATCTATGGCTCTGCGATTGCCCAGACGCGCGCCTCGGCTGCGCTGCGCCAGGCCGTTCTCGACCTCCCCGCGCCCAGCGAAATATGCGGACACACTACCGAACTTGAAGATTGGGGCGCATACCCGTGTTTTGTTCCAAGGGTTTACAGGTGAGTCTAAAGCTTGGTCTGGGTTATCGTACAGCTCTTGTGCCAAGTCAAAGCTAATCTCTGTCCAGGACGACAAGCAACTGCCAATGTGAAAGAGTCGTTGGAATGGGGCACCAATATTGTTGGCGGTGTCAAGCCTGGCGTTGAAGGTGAACATTTGGGGCTTCCTGTTTTCCCCTCTGTGAAAGTGGTACGTGTCCTACCATGAATTGACTGCTGTATGGTGGTTAAGACTTTATCGTGAGACCGGCATTAACGCTGGTTATTGGATCCATCTTTAGGCACAAGAAAAGTCCAAACCGGATGCTTCTGCAATCTATGTCCCAGGAAACCAGACGGCACAGGCAATTGAAGAAGCAATTGCAGCGGAAATTCCGCTTGTTGTAGCTGTGGCCGAACATGTTCCCATTCATGATATTCTTCGGGTAAGTCTTCTTCCATGATAATGGGATTCATTATGCACCCTTGTCATGCCTTAAATACTGATCTGGAGTGACAGATTCATTCAATGTTGCAAACTCAATCAAAGACCCGTCTTGTTGGCGCAAACTGTCCCGGAATCATCTCTGCCATCGGCAAGTGCCGCATTGGTTTCCAACCTCTGCCTTGCTTCGCTCCCGGCAATGTCGGTATCGTAGCCAAGTCAGGCACCCTGAGCTACGAAACGGTGGCATCGACGACCCGAGCTGGTCTCGGTCAGAGTCTGTGTATTAGTATGGGTGGTGATGTACTTGCAGGCACCAATTTCGTCGATGCGCTGAAGATTTTCGAGCACGATGATGACACGCATGGTATCATTTTGGTCGGTGAGATTGGCGGCACTGCTGAAATGGATGCTGCCGAGTGGATCAAGGATTATAGGCAGAGAACTGCCAGTCCCAAGTATGTTTGTGTTCCTTATCTTTTGAGGAGATCCTTGCTAACAGATGTAGACCTATTATGGCTCTCGTTGGAGGCTTAGAGGCACCTGCCGGCCGAATCATGGGGCATGCTGGCGCTTGGGCCGCGCCTGGAGAGCCTGATGCACAGACTAAATATCAGGCGTTGGAGCGATCAGGAGCTGTGATGGTTAATCATCCGGAAAAGTTCGGCGAAGGCATGAAGACTTTGCTGGGTGGTGGCCCTACCCGGCCTGGTGTTGGTGTAAGTCAATAAGCACATATGAATCAAAATATTCGACCGATGGCTACTCACAAATCTAGGATCTTTCCGGGGCTGGCTCTCGGAACCGTGGCTTCCACACTATGAGGCGCGTATCTCCTGAGGCGGCTTCGAAGCCCGCGATCCAGCAGAAACGCGGATTGTATATCAAACAGTTCCAAGCACTCGATATCTTGAAAGAAAGGGGTGTTCTCGTCAACGCATCGCCGTATAAATCCGACGCCTCTGTCTCCATCTCAATTGACCGAACGACTCTTTCCCCATGCATTGTCGCCTCTCCAGTTGCTGAATTCGACCTGGCCAAATCTGTGCGGTTCCCATTCAGCTACTCACAGACCAGCTTCGAAGGTAGCAGTATCATTAGGCAAGTCACTTCTCAGTTGGGATTTCCTGCCGCAGCACAGGGCAAAATTGCTAGCCTGGTTCAGACGCTGTGGAACCTTTTCAAGGAGAAAGAAGCTTTCGTGTTGGAAACACAGATCGGAACAGCGGCCAATGGATCCATTGAGGTCCACAGTGCTAGATTCGGATTTGATGATGCTGCATTCCGCAGTGCAGGTCGTCAAGAGGATATCCATCGTCTGCGCAACACAGCCGAGGAAGTCCAAGAAGAAGTTGAAGCTGAGAAGGACGGAATCGTCTATATCAAGTAAGCCAAATCTCTTTTGAATTCACTACCTCGCTGAGAATATTTCTTTCGGTACTAACCTTTGACAGACTGGAAGGTGAAGGCAGCATCGGCACGCTTGTTAACGGAGCCGGTCTTGCTATGAACACAGTCGATGCACTCACAATTCACGGCGGCCACTGTGCTAACTTCCTTGATACGGGTGGCAAGGCCACTTCGGAGACCGTCAAATCTTCTTTCCGCGCTATCTGCGCTGATACACGTGTAAAGGCTATCTTCGTGAATATCTTCGGCGGGTTAACGCGTTGTGATATGATCGCTGAGGGCATCATCCTTGCCTTCCGAGACCTTCACATGCAGGTACCCGTTGTGGTGCGGTTGCGCGGAACAAACGAAGAACTTGGACAGAAGATGGTTAGTTGATACATTTTGAACTTTCTATTGTTTTTCTTTTTTTCGATTTACTAATTTTATTCCGATCTATAGATTGCTGAAAGCGGTCTTCCATTGCATGCTTTTGATGGCTTTGAGGAGGCGGCTAAGAAGGTTATCTCGCTCGCACAATGAATTTAGAAGAGCTTTGCATTGGCATTTCTGTATATAGGATTAGACAGTCAACAAACATAGGAACTTTGAATCTCAATAAAGCCTCATTGATTGAAGATAATCAGTAAGACCCCTTTATTCAGGTGTTCAGCCTGTTGATTGGGTTAAATTCATGGATGGATTCTAGTTCGGGCTGCCATGTTCCAAGATGTTTCTCCTGTTGTTTTAAGATTGTCAGACAGTTTCTAGTTCGCCAGATCCCATCTTTATTGTTATGACATTGCTCTTGAGATATTTCATTAATTGCCTTGTTATACTGTCTTCGAATGTCTCGCTGTACTTTGTTTCGATTGATATCATCAAAGGCTTTCTTTGCGTAGCCTATCCCTGAAGTTTTTCAGGATGTTCCACATCTGCTTGGAATCGAATGTTTCCTGAGTCTTGCAAGATGCATGAATTACTCGCATTGATGACCTTAAATAGACCCAATATTCTCGTGAGCTCAGGAAATCATCCCAAGCACTAGAAGTTATTCTGATTGCACTTTTTATAAAACTGCAATTGCAATGTCTACTAACGTAACCCCCACGATGCAAGCTACCGCACATCTCGCCCTACTACAAAGCGAAGGAGCCCAACGCCGACGCTGGATCGAAGACGCAAACGAACCAGGTTGCTACATTCCAAAATCCACGCTGACTATTCCAGACATAAAGGACGTCTATGGAATACGTCGCCCACACGTCCGAGTCTCTCGTCGACTCAGACTCCCCGATGGAACCATATTTTTCTCCCGAGACGAAACCCCATATCGATATCTGAGTTTAATAAGCCCAAGAATAACCTGGGAAGGATCTACGGGACCCGGATTCATCGTGATAGGACTAATAAAACGACCCAGTCCCGAAGCACCGCCAATTTCCGAAATCACAAAGGCTTTCTATGAGAGGGACTTTGATCTAGCTGGATTGAAACATATCTTTATCGCGACGGTCGTTAATCATGAGACGCGAATTTGTGTTTCGGAATTCATTCAGTCTGAGGAGCTTCCTTGGCCTGTTTTGGAGAAACAGACTTGGGCATTTGGGACGCCGGAGTATGATGCTTTGCTTGGGACTCGGCTTGGGAAAGTCGTTGCTTATTTTGTTTTGGGGGCTTTTGAGAGGGGGACGAGGCGGATTGGACGGGTTGTTACCTGGCCGGGTCCGGTCAATCATCCGAATATGCGGTTTGATATCGAGGTTATTTCGGAGTCGAGTGTTTCTGGTATGGACTCGGAAGAGGCAAGCTCGGAGGGTGACGTTGAATGCAGCCATTGAGCGGTTCCTCAGTGAAAGCTTTTGGCTGAGCGGAAGCAGAGCTTTTGTCCTGGCGATCTTGACTTCAAGTTGAAGTTGGTTGACTGGAGAAGTTCAATCATCTCCAGCAAACGGCACGGAATCAAATACTCACTGGTCTGCCACAGCCCTGGAGGCTGTGGTTAGTAGTAGGTACCTAGCTGGTAGTACTATCCATGGATATATTCAAGTCGAATCAAACCTGCCAGCATTGAGCGCCTCGGAATCTATCGTTGTCACCAGTGTAGCAGAAATTGGATATTTCAAGTCCCCTCCTCTCGAACAATAAGAGAGTAGTGACCCTAGAACTGTAGTTTATATAAGACCGAGATTCGACTGGTGACTGGCTGCAGAGGAAGTACAGAAGTAATGATTGACGAATGAGAGAAGTGGAAATGCTTGGCAAAAGAGCAGGACTGCCAGTGGTGACGAGTGACAACCACTCAAGTGAGCTTCCGCCCCATCGTGCAAAAGCTCCCCCCAGCTTTACTTCCCGCCCTTCACTCTTCCCCACCCCTTCAACTCTGACAACTCTCTCTCTCTCTCTCTCTCTGGATATTTGACTCGCTCATCGTTACCCTAGAGTACATTTGTGACTAGCTCTTATCCAGTGTCTGGCCCATACCTCGCAATGCCTTCGCCAAGCCCCGACAACGACGCCGGGTCGGCGGGCAACTTTCCTACCGACCCGTCCAAATTCGAGCACGATCCGCGCATCTCCTTCTCCAAGCTTGATAATCAGTACATACTTGAAACAGAGGATGGGCAAGAATTTGTGTTCGATACCGCAATCAAGCGATGGGTTCACTCGGTACGTCTCGCTCGCTCACAGCGCTAGGCGCAACGGGCGCAAAGGGCAAAATTGAATCATGGATACTGATCTTTTTGATTAAGGTGGACGAGGAACTCCTACGCCAACAGCAAGAAGCATACAAAGTGGCAGGAGTCGAGGATGAAGAAATAAAACACCCGCGCGACCGAAAGAAGCGCAAAAACCAAGATGATGTGAGTCGTCCGTCGCAATTCCCTCATAACGAGCACTTGCTAACCTTAAAAAAAAATTTCCCTACTTTCAGCCCAATTCGCAGAAACCCAAGAAACAAAGAGTCAATACTGCAGTTTATGTTACCTCCATTCCACTCGAAGTCGAGTTTGACGAGATTCGAGATGTCTTCTCAAAATGTGGTGTCATCGCCGAGGAAATTGATAGTGGTCGCCCGCGGATCAAGATGTACAACGATGATGATGGGAAATTCAAGGGCGAGGCATTGGTCGTTTACTTCCGGCCGGAGTCGGTCAACCTGGCTATTCAAATGCTGGATGAGACAGATTTCCGCCTCGGACAGCAAGGGCCGCTTGGTCCTATGAGAGTGCAGGCTGCCGACTTTTCCTTCAAGAGCCAACAGGATGCTCCACCCAAGACGAATATGCGCGATAAAAAGAAGATTATTGAGCGGACTCAAAGGTTGAATAGGTATGTATCGCTATATGGCTCGGTTCTTTGAGGGTTTTGTCTGCCTTTTCGTTGCTAACAGTTGTCTTTGCGACAGTAAACTTGCCGACTGGGACGATGATGACCCTTCAAAGCTACCCGAGACGACTTCAAAGGTTGAGAAGGTGGTAATCTTGAAACACATGTTTACTTTACAGGAATTGGAGGTTCGTATACCCTGTAACTTGTGACCAGCCACATTTTGTCGAATATCCAAATCGAGTTGATATACTAACTTTGGCATTATAGGAGGACACGGCTGCAATCTTGGATATCAAACAAGATATTCGCGAAGAATGCTCTAAGATCGGAGAAGTGACCAATGTTGTGCTCTTTGACAAGGAAGCGGAGGGAGTTGTGAGCGTCCGATTTGCTGATCCGGAAGCTGCTCGAGAATGCGTGAAGTCTATGAATGGCCGATGGTTTGGCGGTACCCAAGTGGTGGCTTACATTTCTGAAGGACGTGAGAAGTTTAAAAAGACCAATGAGCGACGGGCGGCTCTGGAGGATATGGCTGAGCGGGGCATTGATGCTGAGGATGAAGAGGAAGAGCAACGGTTGGATGAGTTTGGAACATGGTTGGAGAGCTCGAAGGTGGTTGAGAACGCAGCCAAATAGAGGATTCATCATCCAGTGGTCCAGTGGAGCTCCGATCATGCCATGTGTAAGTTTAGCTATGATGACTTTATGTATTGTATGCCCTCGAGTGAACTAGTCAATGTAGTTTATGTACTAGGGTACGGAGTATTGCATCTGATGTGTAGTATACTGCCCCGGCTATACTAGTTAGTACTATGTGTATGTGTAGGCTTACCTAATTGTTTATAGCACGTTTAGTGGTTCGCACCTGCCGGCGAACGCGGTTTGGTCCCGTGATAGCGCTAGTCCCGAAATGGCCAGGCCCCCTCCCCCCTGAAGCGCCAAAGTTGTTGTTGATCCCCACGCACACACACCGCTCCATCTCTTCTCCTTTCCCATCTCCCTGGACTTCAGGTCACCTTCTTCTGCCGTTTCTCATATCCTCTTTTTCCTCACTAAATACCCAACTCATTCACAATGCGTGAGATTGTATGTTGCCCTCCTCCCAATTTCGACGCGTCTTTGTTGTCCTTACCCCTGAACGGACCACCCCACTTCGTCCATTTGGCTAACCTGAGCTTTTTCCCAACATATAGGTTCACCTCCAGACCGGCCAGTGTGTAAGTGCACCTTCAAAATTGAAAGAAAGAAGTACAATTCCATCCTTCGGGAGGAATGCAATCCATATTATTATATTCAAAGAGTGAACACTAAATGAACATGTGGGGGTCTTAACAGGGTAACCAAATTGGTGCCGCTTTCTGGTACGTGCTGCAGATACTGAAGCATCAATTGTTACATTCACACAACAATATACTAATCAATTCTATAGGCAAACCATTGCTGGCGAGCACGGCCTTGACGGTGATGGACAGTGAGTTATTTCGACAAGGTTTAATGATATTTTTCCAAGAATGGCGGTCTGATATTTTTTGGGCAGCTACAACGGTAACTCCGACCTCCAGCTGGAGCGCATGAACGTCTACTTCACCCACGTAAGTGCTGTCAACATTCAATTTCATCAACCATCATTCATCTAACGTGATCTTGTCTTCCTTTTCAACAGGCTTCCGGTGACAAGTATGTTCCCCGTGCCGTTCTGGTCGATCTGGAGCCCGGTACCATGGACGCTGTCCGTGCCGGTCCCTTCGGCAAGCTCTTCCGTCCCGACAACTTCGTCTTCGGCCAGTCTGGTGCTGGTAACAACTGGGCCAAGGGTCACTACACTGAGGGTGCCGAGCTCGTCGACCAGGTCGTCGATGTCGTCCGCCGTGAGGCTGAGGCTTGCGACTGCCTCCAGGGTTTCCAGATCACCCACTCCCTGGGTGGTGGTACCGGTGCCGGTATGGGTACACTCCTGATCTCCAAGATCCGTGAGGAGTTCCCCGACCGTATGATGGCCACTTTCTCCGTTGTTCCCTCCCCCAAGGTTTCCGACACCGTTGTTGAGCCCTACAACGCCACCCTCTCCGTTCACCAGCTGGTTGAGCACTCCGACGAGACCTTCTGTATCGATAACGAGGTATGAATATGTTGTTTTGAGCTTAGTTTGTGGAAGCCGAGAACTAACAAAGATCATTTTAGGCTCTGTACGACATCTGCATGCGCACCCTGAAGCTGTCCCAGCCCTCTTACGGTGACCTGAACCACCTGGTCTCTGCCGTCATGTCCGGTGTCACCACTTCCCTCCGTTTCCCCGGTCAGCTCAACTCCGATCTCCGCAAGCTTGCCGTCAACATGGTTCCCTTCCCTCGTCTGCACTTCTTCATGGTCGGCTTTGCTCCCCTGACCAGCCGTAATGCCAACGCCTACCGCCAGGTCAGCGTTCCCGAGCTGACCCAGCAAATGTTCGACCCCAAGAACATGATGGCCGCCTCTGACTTCCGCAACGGTCGTTACCTGACCTGCTCTGCTCTGTTCCGCGGTAAGGTCTCCATGAAGGAGGTCGAGGACCAGATGCGCGCTATCCAGACCAAGAACCAGAGCTACTTCGTTGAGTGGATCCCCAACAACGTCCAGACTGCTCTGTGCTCTGTCCCTCCCCGCGGTCTCCGCATGTCCTCCACCTTCGTTGGTAACAGCACCTCCATCCAGGAGCTCTTCAAGCGTGTCGGTGATCAGTTCACTGCCATGTTCCGCCGCAAGGCTTTCTTGCACTGGTACACTGGTGAGGGTATGGACGAGATGGAGTTCACTGAGGCTGAGAGCAACATGAACGACCTGGTCTCCGAGTACCAGCAGTACCAGGACGCCTCCATCTCCGAGGGTGAGGAGGAGTACCTCGCCGAGGAGGGCGTTCTGGAGGATGAGGTTTAAATGCCGCATCGCCCTGATCTCTAGCTTGGAGATTTGCCCGCAGTTATTCCCTTGCTAAGCCTACATTCTCTATCCCTCGGGGCCGGCTTCTCGGGCCTCGGCCGCGAACCCAAGTATTTTTGTTTGAGCGCTCTTAATTTACCCTTTATTCTGTCTCTATTTTCCTGTCTGTCGGTCTTGGTAGTTACAGGCTACCGGGCCAGAATAGCAAGCACATACTGGAAAAGCAATTGACGAAATGATTTTACTTCGGTCCAAGTTGACCTGAATACAAAAACAGCGTGTTGATATTAAAAAAGATTTATTTTTCTAGTCTCGGGATTCAATCATTTCGGCTTTGCCTTTTGATGTTTTCGGGTATCAAGTAGTCAATTTTCCCTTTGTAATTCAGTTCATAGCCGGAGAATCTCATGGTACACCATCCTTGTCTCTAAAACTTCGAGATTTGTTCGTGACCCTGCTAACTTCAATTTGAAATTCACGTTCCCTGTCCCGCAAGTACTGCTCAGTGGAAAGGACACTTCCCCGTTCGATATTCTTTGAACTCTTCCATGGCCTCCTCCAACTGCTTTCTGCCCTTCCCTTCAAAATACTTGGGCCCGACATCCTCGATATTATATCCCGAGGGATAATACTTGTCACCCTCGTCTCCTGGAACAGGACGGCCCAGGGCCCAGGTCAACCAAGCCTCAGGTCCCCAACGATTCCAGAATGTTGGCTTGACATAGTAAGGGGCTGCCTCCCATTTAGTCAAGTGGAAACGACCATTCTGATCTGGCTCTTCTGTGAAAGACGAGTAACGGAAGACGTATGGTCTTGGGAACATCAGGTAGCGAAGGAATAGTTTCCTGATCGTCAACACGGTCGAGAACAGAGAGGCGAAGAAAGAGGTAGGGGCATCGTATCTGGGAGTCGGAGTTAGTCAAACCTGATCCCCATTGGGAATCTAACTTGAAAAAGCCACGCTCTCACTGATGGTAGGGTCAGATTGAAAAACACTTACAGCATAGCTTTCCGCAATCTATCATCCATCATAAATGAAACAAACTGTAGTCCAACAGGATGCAACATCTTCGGCAGCATGTAAACAATAATAGCAGTCGTCTGATCAGCCGTCTCCCGATTCTTCTTATCAGGAACCATACATTTCTCCTCATAAGCCTCACTCCAAGCAGCTATCTCCTCAAGCCACTGAATGCCATCCTTAAACCCCGTCGATCCAGACGGCAAAACGTCATAACTAATATCAAGTGCATCGCCGGCACTTTTCCAGAATGTACCAATAGCACAGCGCTCGAGGTCACTTAGCGTGCGCCATTCGAATTTATTGATGAAGCGGATTGGTTCTAGGGCGAAGAGTGCTAGTGTGTAGAGCATGTCGTTGTCAAGAATCTTGCCTGAGGCGCGGTATCCGCTGTGTAACCAGCGGGTGCGGGCTAGGGAGATGTATGCGCGCTGTGAGGTGGGACTGTTTCCGACCATTTCTTGGACTAGGGCGCTGGTGTCGGTGTAGCGCTTTAGTGAGGTTTCTGGTTTGGAGAATTGGCTTGTTGATGTGAGGAGGTGGGAGATTGTTGGTATTCCATATGTCTGGGCGTTTATAGTATTTAGTAATTGTGACTTAGACACAAGTTGGGCACTGGCATTAAATGATAACAAGGGGGCGGAGGTAATTCTATGGTTCGAGTTCGAGAAGAGGGAGGGGTTGGACTCGAAAATGACATACCCTGAACAAAGCAAACTGCAAAGCTTTAATGAAGATGAATGGAAACTCGAGCTGAGCGACGGTCTTTTGAATCCGGAAGGCATGCTCGTCGGTCATTTTGGCCATGTCTTCGCGGGTTTTGTAGGGGTATTCTTGGTGCATCTGTCGCAAGCGACGATATCGCAGCGTACTCGTGAGAAGAGGATATCCCACCAGAAGAGCTATAGCATAGGGAATCCATTGTTGCGGTGAAAGGGACAGTACCCCGCGCGCAAACTCCGTCACTGGCTGAGCCAGGAGGGTTTCGTTGTTCATGGTGATTGATCTCAGGTGCTGGCTGGATCAGGTGGGATTTGGACAGCAGGCTCAAGTTAGAGCTTAGGCGCAGTCTTGCAGGGCGTAGCAGGCTAGATCTGGTGGCGCTGTGGTCCTTTTTGAAATCGTCAGAGGGCCGAGGTGCGCCACGCAGGTTTATATATGCACTAGCTGGCAGTGGTCAAGTATATACGTAGTGTATGTCCAGGGCTTTCTTTACAGAGCAGATACACTAGTGTAATGCCGGGTGGAGCTCTCCTTTGTTGGGTGCCGCTTTTATGAAGGCTCCCGAGGTCAGGCTGAGAGTAGATGTCAGCACGACTCATGTGAGGACTGACTAATGCTCACTGTCATCGAGTCAAATATAATAGACTTGGAATTTGATAGAGGAAGACATTGATGATGAAGGATTATTAGATTGTGGTAAGAGAAGAGAAGAAGTAATTATGTACAGCGTGACCTCGTAAATGATTGACCGCCTTGGCCTCATCCATGGATTTGGAGTATAAGAATGGAACACCATATTTGGACAGCACAACTGGTTTCTTTGTCTTGAATCACATCTTTTTTGATTGATATAATAGTCCATCTCGATTTCTATCCAGATGAGACCCTGGGCTGTATTGATAAAAAGACCTCAAGCAGCAACGCGAAGTCCAACTCCTGCACCTGGGTAAGAAACGAGACAGCTCCCAGGCTGCTACAAATCCAACTTGAACATCTTCCTCACTTGGAATCAATACTCAAATCGCATGATAGGACTAGTGCTATGGGTACTCAAAGACTAAATTTCCATCACCACCAGACGCTCAATTCTACTTGCTTAGGTGAGTAAAAGCAGCGAGGAAAAACATGAGAATGGAAGGCAAGCGCCAAGCATTGTTAGACATCGCGTACTGTAGAATGTACTGAGCTAGTATATGTGCTTGATGAATGAGCTGGCGGTCACGGAAATCCAGGAGCTCTGATTGACTGGATGAATTAGAGCATTGTCGAAATTCGGCAGTGGAGTTGACGCTAGAGTAATTAAAGGTGGGTCTTGTACAACATGGCCTGTTCCAAAGGTTGTTTCATTGGAAGTCAGGGGATTTAGCCATAAAAGTAACATCCATTTGGAAGTCACTTCTTTCTGATACTGTATGTACATTTATTACAGCCAATAGAAAGCAGAGATGCCTTATTAGTAGTGAAACTTGATTTGATTGATACACTGATTGATATTTGAAATAATCATAAATCTTATGAGTCCATGTGCAGAATTTCCATAATCATCACCCTCTCTTCTCTTTTCTCTTTCTTTTTTTTTACATCACCCCGGAAAATCATCTTTGGTAATATGGGAACACAAGTATTTACTCCAAACTCTACCGGCTTAAGATCGCGGGGATCTCAGTAATGCCGCGGACCGGGGTTGTCGGTTTCATATGCGATCAAAGCACATCCGGCCATCCGAAACCCTATTCAGAAACTTGAATCATTTAATGCGGGTTAAATGACAACTCGAGTATTCTCAATGGCGGATATGCTATCGCCGTAAATGCCGCTCCCATCCAGATGCCCAAGTCTGACCCGCTGGCAAGCTGGGCGATGATGCCACTATAATATGATTGGTCCTAGAGGTACTGTCAGTTCAAGTTTCCACCTGGATAATGTTAGGCTCAAAGATGAAAAGGAAACTCACCATGCCGAGAATCGCACCAGCCCAACCGATCAAAAAGCTCAGACCGGCTGCAATGCCTTTAGGAAGCCGGTCTGGCTTGTTCCATGCAGTCCAGTCATAGCCGCATTTCCTGCGGAAGAACACATCTTCTTCCACCACAATGATAATCCAGATGACAACCCAATAACCAATCAATGGTAAGAAACCCTTGAAGATCTCATACAGAGAGTTGCGTCCACCCATTGCACATGCTGTGTAAATAACTGTGCTGAGGGTTGTAAAGACAGGGCGCGGAACCTTTTGAAAGAATCCGCCGAGCATTTGGAAATTCATGCCCATGGAATATGCGCCGGGGGTATTATTGGCAACCAGGGCGAGCACATTAATCACAGCACAGAATTTGCCGAATCCTCCGAGAGAATCATACGCTGTCATCAAAAGGCCTCCTGGAGTGTTGGACCCATATTTGACAGCATAGGTAGGAGAGCTTGCCATCATTGTTCCCAAGCCAATGCCTAGGAGCAGAGTGATGATCATGGCCTGTCCACCCCCAAGAACGGTGACGGCAAAGGTTCTCCAGCGCTTAATGTCAGATGGGTAATAGACGTAGTAATCAGCTGCCAGTGGTGCCCAAGCAAGGCCGACTGAAACACAAATAGAGAAAAAGGAAACGCGCTTAGCATTTAAAATCGCTGTGGAGGGTTGCGGACGAGGACTAAAATCGAAATGGGGACCAGCAGATCCCAGCATTACACACAAAACCATGAGCTGGGGGAGCCATGCAAATCTGCTTTTTGTTAGATCCAACGGACCGACACCATCTTGTGACGAAAGCTTACCGTTCATAGATTTGGAAGATGCGCATTCCAAACATGGCCATTACCCAACTCGTAAATGCCACAACAGTAATTCCAATGAGAACAGAGAGGTGTCCACCGGAGACCTTGGATAAAATCTGACCTCCAACCACGCAGTTCACCATACTGTATCCGAGATTGGTGAAGACGTTAAGCAAGCAGCAGAACTTGCTGGGATAGTATCCCATGAAATAACGAGCAACGATCTATCGGCTTGATTAATTTCTATTTTTCAATGATTTCTTTAGAGAGACTAACCAGTGTTCTGTTTCCACTTCGTGGTCCCCAGGTACTCATATAACCCACGGTTGAAGCTCCAACCAAGTTTCCAAAAACAGCACAAAAAGCCGCATCTTTGAAGCTAAGGCCCAACACGAGTGATCCCATTGAACCAACAACGATATTGTTCGTGGCCAATGTCATACTAAACCACATAAGGTACATGTGCAATGTGGTAGACGCAGTGACCTTCTCGCGCTCCTCGGGTAGTACTCGCTCAATGCCCCGAGATTCGACATTTTTGAGGCTCGCGATCCATCTCTTGTATCTCGGTTCTGGCTTTGTATCGATTCCGGCATTGATGGCGTTTGAAGAGTCGTTGTAAAGCTCCAATTGACTCACGCTGTGGAGAGACGGGGATCCATGAGCTTTTTCGATATCGTCAGACCTCATTCTCTTGAATTATCCTCAAATGTGTTAGGGCTTTGCGTGTATCGATAACCTCCAGTATGCTGAAGCTTTTCAAGTTCTTTCGTCCGGATTGCTCGACCAGATTGCCTACTATCAGAAAGTAGCACCTCCACCTGAAAGGCTATTGCACAAGATCGACGTTGATCACCCCAATACTGGCGTAGAGATAAACTCCCCGCGCCTATCTTCCTGATCCAAGTTCGAGAAGATAACGGGACAAAAAATGTTGGATTTAGTATTCGATGCCAGGTATAATGGGCATGGCAGCCCCGGCGTGATAGATATAGGGCAGATCCCAAACCTAGTGCGCGTCCCTGTTACAGCAGGGCCTGACATCACCCTGTGTCGGGGCTGGGTGTAACACCCAAACCACTTGAATAGACATTCCTCAGCAAACAAGGACTGCAGGACCTCTGGGGAGCTCATCCGCTACCCGCACCAATAACGACGTCGGCATCCTCCTCAGATCGACTAATACACTCGGTCAGGAACTTTCCCGTGGACCCAGGATGTGGAGTAAAATGGCTGTTCAGATCTTGATACTGTATGTTGATGCCAAGTGGAACCTGTAAATCCCGTTTGTTAGAAGTTAATTATGACATTGCATCAGTCTTTCAAGGATCCCACCACATAATGCCATTCAGCGAGGGATAGACACCCATGATCGCACGAGCAGAGAAGAAGGAACTCAATGACTAACGCGTTTCTGCTTTGCTTGATCTCCGCTCTGTTGTCCGTAATGGGTGGGTCAGCATACTCTAAACCTCCGAAAATGCTCGTCTGTGGAATGTGGCCCACGCAAGGAGAGAAGCTCCTCTGAGCTTCTATACGATGATCAGGTGTGGGGGAGACAGGAGCAACGGCTGATGCGTTGGAGGTTTTTTTCTCTCTCTCTAACCAACGAGATGGCCCAGAAATGTTGGGTTCTTTGCCCTGGTCTCTCCTTTGCCCCGCTGATGATTCGTTCTAAATGGACAGTGCAAAGATACGTATGAAGGGATGAATTGCAGAGTGAGGGCGTTTTATTTTACAATTATACTATGCACATCCATCTGATTTGTACTCTAAGTCAGCTGACGCTTGATGAATTAACTCTTTCAGCTCATGGCGTTTGGCTTTGGCCCCATACTAGGAGAGATCTCATCTTTCCGTTGCTTATGCTTTGATCACCAGATATTAGTGATTTAGCCCTTGCTATGCCAAACCTCGTGAGTCTTAATAGTACTATTTTATTTTTACTAGCTACCTTGAGGCAGGCTAAGCTCAATTATTTTCTCCCGTGATCTTTCAATCATACTATTTGTAAATATTTGGAGCGAGTGCAAATCCTAAACCTCTCCAGGGCTCCAAAGAGCATGAAGAGAAGTTTTCGAGCCGGGCAAATCATGTAGCCCGAAAATAATGACCCCAATTCAAGTTCGGAGCAGAAGCACATGCAGGACCAAGCTTTACCAGACTCCTTTCTCGCCCCACATGTTCCGATATTCCCAGGTTATGCCCATTTGTTCAGAGCAGAGGATACATACAGGTTCTGCAGGTTCAAGTTCTGCATGCTCCGCGACACGCGGCCGTTACTTGATCCGAGAACCCCCCAGGGCTAAATGCCGATTTGATCTACCGGATTATCGACTGCACATCATTATCAATTACTTACTTCTGACTCCATAAGCCAACCTGAAATATGCATGAGCTAGTAGGTAGGTACAGTATCGCTTTCCTAGTGTTCGATAGGTACTAGGTATTTTACAAAGTTGTACCTGCTGGAAAATGAATTCACGTGGCATCCTAGTAGTAAGAGAACCAGGCTTTTCCTTTGTGATCTCAATTTGGTCAAAAAATCGACGCATTTCTATAGACCGTGCATGCATTAAATCAAACGTTCAGTGAGGTCCCCCTAATGGTGCATTTTATGAAGTGGGTGACGTGAATGATAAAATCAACTGCTGGTGAAACATCAACACGACGTGATGTAACTGGATCACATTGTCCAGAAGATGAAATTTGAGATACATCCTACTCCAGGAGTCCATTCAAAACTTGAACAAATCAAGTATGAACTTGTTGGGCATGACTGTGACTGCGTCCGAGTCGGGGGTAGCAAACTCCAGGATCAGTCCCAAAGAGGAAATAGGGTTTGATGTAGATACCTTCATCTAGGGCTAGTAGGGTATTCATTCTCAATATTTCTGATAGGATGTGAACAATTATGGGCCCCTCTAGAGAGTAGGTGTACTGTGAGCCATTCATCCATGCTTGAACCATAGAGGCTGTCATAAAATATCGGTAGCCCTAACTGTCGCTTTTCTGGAGTTCTAGATCAAGAATACCTAAACGTTCATTAAAATCACCACTACTTGTACCACATCTGGAAGGCACGTCCTCGGGCTCTTGCACCTTCCAGAATGGGACTTGATAGCGCAGTCACTAGTTTAGTATATCTCGCAGCCTAACTGCGTGGTCATTCTCTCCTCCTCCTCCTCCTC
>KB644827.1:97251-114551 GCA_000347475.1 Penicillium paxilli ATCC 26601
CCCGACGCTCTTCCGATCTCCTCCTCCTCCTCCTCTTCTTCTCTCTATTCTTAGTTTCGTTAAATCAGGTCTTCAGCAAACGGCATACTGCACGGTGAATAAGTCATTATTATCAGTCAGACCACACCAAGTGGACAAGTTTCCGCCTGGCTCATTTTCTCGCCATTGACGCCGACTGAGCAGGTCGCCACTCCAAAGATGCCGCCAATACGTCCGGATTCATCTACTTCCTGGCCAGTGGCCCGATATCCAGGGTATCCAAGGGACAGCCGTCCGTGGCACTGTCCTCCGTCGAAGCCGAATACGCCGCCGCTGCCCTGGCCGCACAGGAAGCCGCGTGGCTCAAATTATTCATGTCTGAATACCAGTTGCCTACGGCATTAGTTGACCTTCCTATTGTGCTGAAGGAGGACAACCAAGGTGCCATTGCCTTGGCATCTAATCCCGAGAGCCACCAACGTTCAAAGCACATTAACGTGAAATATCACTACACCCATGGTGCAGTCAAAGATGGATGGTAGGCTCTGGAACACCACGTTGGAAGCTGCCCTGTATCCCGATAATATTCTCGATGAAATACCTAGGTATTTCTAGAATATGAAAGGTTCATTAGTAAGAAACTGGAGGGGGTTTGCGGATATAATTCCTCCATGCATGTTATCAGCCTTTGCCATGAAGAACAACTTGAACTTGAAGAATCGCATTGTGAACGAGATGATAAAGAATCGTGGATTTTGAGCATGATCGAAGTCCAAAACATGCTCCAAAGTACGAGTGCTCCGCTGGTTTTTCGTATCAGTTAAGACTCGATCAGCAGTACTATTATGTCTACGTTGCCCTTCAAGAAGACTGGGAGTTATAGAGCTAACTAAGAGGCAGGGCTGCAGGTTTATGGTTGTGCGGTTGGGATGGGCGGGAAATTTTACGGTCCAAAATAGGATGGATGGTTAATGTCTTCTTCGTTGCAGTGTCCTCTCACACTGCCAATGGGCAGGCGTAGTATGAAAATAGATGAACAAATTTCAAAGGCGTTCAACCTGTTGTAGGGCTAGTACTGCCGGTAAAGTGTTTCATCGATGGATTTTATTTTCTGATAATCATTCCCACCTATAGCTCTTCTACAAACCTACTATTATGTCCGAGTACTAACTACCAATCACTGAAATCTCGTAACAGTCAAAGGATCTGTAACATCACCACCACGACCACGAACCCAAACATCAACAACCCTGGAAGCATCATCTTGAGAAGAATCAACAACAAAATAAAAGCCATAGAAAGCACCCGTCACGCAAGAATGATTAGGATAAACCCTAACAGCCTGTCCAACCCGCAACGGAATCCCATTCTGTCCACCATCCCCCCAAGAAACAATCGAATGCTCCTGGCTAATCCGCTCAACAATCAATCGCGAGTCCCCAGCCTTCGCATCACCGCTCTGTCTCCAATTCGAAAGAACACCCCATCCAGGATAACTAGGACAAGGCTCCCGACCCAACGCTAATGTCCCCGCAGCAACGAGAGCCTCGGGCTTCTCACGCTCGCCGTCATTATAAACGCTGCAAACCTCAGCAACGACCGAGAGCGCAATTTCTTCCTCGAGGGATCCGGCGCCATTTCGTGCGTGCGTGGATACCTGTTGCATATCCAGAATCGGGTAATTACCCGCATGTAATTCGATCTTCACCTGAGCCTCGCTCTGTTCTGCATTCGGCTGTCGAAGTAAAGAGCGCAGTTCATTCGCCTCAGACGAAGTCGAAGTCGAAGCACCCTCGACCAGATTATGCGAAGACATCGCCTGAGGCGTTGCGCCAACGCTAATGATCAATTCGCGATCCTTGGGTAAAAGATCAAGCCATTTGTTCAAAGCAATCTTACAACCCTGAATCTCACCAATCAAATGCCCCATCGCCTCATCAGCATTAGTAGCGTTATAGCTGAGACTAGAGTGAGAATAAAGACCCAACAACTTCGCATGACCCGCTTTCTCAGCCTCCTTCAGCTTTTCCAATAATCCATTCTTATTCAGAGAAATAGGGGGAAGACCTGCGCGATGATATCCCGTATCCACTTTCACAAAGACGCAGGCGGGGAATTGCGTTTTCGCGGAAAATTGCTCCAAGTGGTGGACTTGGTCTGGGTGGTCGATCATTACGGAGACACTATCTTCGCCGATTGCCGCGGCCAATTCCGCTAGCCGGGTGATGTGGGATGGGACGAGTGGGATTCCGTACAGGATATTCGGTTTCCGGCCGGACTTTTTCAGGCCGTGGAGGAATTGGACTAGGGTTTCGATTTCTAGGAGTGTTGAGGCGATGAATTTGGGGGCTTCGCTTTCTTGATCCCATTGCATTTTGGCGATTTCGAGAGTCTAGGTGGGGGTTGAAGTAGGTTAGCTTCGAGGTTTCTATGTATTTCTTTTCTCTTTTTGTTTTGGCATTGGACTGGACTGGACTGGACTGAGTTTGTAGCGAGGGAATTGACCTTGTGTGTTTTGATATGGGCTCTGAATTCGACGTCTAGGGATCGAATTGTTTTCTTCATTCGTTCGCAATGTCTGTGGACGATTGCTCTGTCGACTATTGCGGCTGGTTTGGGTACATCGGCAATGTCTTTGCCTCCCCATCGCTGGAGCAATTCGGCTTGTGTCGGGAGAGTAATAGTATTCATGGTGTCGAATGATAAGTATAATCAAAGAGAAAGAGAAATAAAAAGGGTAGGACGAGGGGACATGTGAAGCAGGTACCTCAACTATGATTAAGTAGTATGCCAGCGGAGTTGGAGTTGGAGTCACAGTGACTCCACGGCAAAATGTGGGGGCATTACATACACACCGTGGACCTCAAAGGATAAACCTTCAGCCTGAATACTATACGAGCTAGCCTAGTAGATAGTAGTGCTGTGTAAACTTGAATAAGAGAAGTAGATATTTGACACAAGATACAATGCAATTGATCGATGTGCATAGAATGAAAATTTCCAAGTATGAAACAAACAGGCTTGTCCAGCCTGAAGACGCCAGTATTCTCCGAAAACGACAGTAAAGCAATCCGACCCAACCCTCCCCTCCGGAAATGCAAAGATAAGAACAAGCAAAAGAAATAAGAAGGAAAAAACGAGAGGAGCTTGTCAAGTCTATATATTTTGTTTTTCCAAGCGCGTTACACCACAAGACCGCCACCTTCTGCGAGTGAAATAAGAGAAAATCAATGGGGCCAGGAACACACAATCAAAGGGTAGTTATTACAAAGGAAGCATTGGACCCGACAAAGCGGGCAATCAAGAGACAAGAAGAGAAATCGAGACAAATGTGGCCGTGGGATATGAGAAAATCAAAGGAGGGGAAAACATGAACGCCGTTCGTGAAAATGCTTTCAGTGTAATGCATTGCAACAGCATGTCGCCTAGTTGCTTTTTATTGCTTAGGTGATATAATCCAAAGAGGGAGATCAAGCTCGTGATTGACTGTGGCTTGATCGAGAACGTTGAGACATGGAACGACGCCCTCTGCTGGATGGAGCTCGATCGGAGCTTGGAGGGGGAGCGTGTTCGAAGAACGGAACCAGATCCGGGTTCTGGCTGGGTGGATTCTTGGGGTCATGGAAATACTCGCCCACGACGCGATCATCGGCTGAGGTATCAGGGTGAATTTCTATGCCTTGCTGGTTTGATCCCTGGGAACCAGCGGGTGGGAAAGTGATGGAATCAGTTTCATCTTGTCCGCGATCAATGGGAGACCATCCGGCAATACTGCCAGCGACGACACCAGCCATTGCAGCAGCAGGTCCGAAAGTTGAGTTAGAGCGAGACCGGGTGTTACGTCGTGAACGCGATTCGGGGGTCGGGGGTTGAACGGCCGGGCTTCCATTCTCGCCATTGGGGGTTGCAGGAGCAGAAGATTCGCGGGATCGCGAGCCACTGCGAGATCGAGGTAGGAATTCCTGGGGGTGTTGAAGCTTGTGGCGAATGTGGCGGATACGACCACCTCGGACAGATTTGATGAAAGCTAGCTGGTCACGAATTTCCTCTAGTGCTGGGTTCCATTCATAACGGCGGTCTTCGTCAGTGACAACAAGTTCGGGTCCTTCTTGCTTGTTGCGGTGCCAGAAGTGAGGAATTATTTTGCGGAGGAATTCATCGGGAATAAGGCGGATGACCACTGCGATAGGTACTGAAATAGCACCGAGGACAAGACTGACAGCCCACTGCGAACCCTCATCGAGACGTTTCACGGAGAAAGCTTGACCACCCACGAATATAATCAAAACCTGGCCACCAATGATAATGAGCTGGATACCAATGAACCACTTGTTGCGCATAATTCCCTCCATAATATTGAGTTTGTTGTCAATTCGGCGAGAGCTGTAAAAGTTAGTCAGTATGGTGAATGAGATCATGGTGGTGCTCGAACTTACTTGTACTGGTTGAAGATTTGCATGAAGACGAAAGTGTTGAACACGACTGTCTGCATGTGTTCATTATCCCAGGTGAAAATGGAATCCCCGGCAAAATTCAACACAAATGTCACAACCAGTTGATAGATAGACTGTCCAATGATCATTTTCCACATTGTGAGTGTAATCAAAGGAGACGCTTTGGATTCGGGTCGACGATCAAGAACATATGGCGACGGAGGATCTGTTGCCAATGCGAGGGCAGCGAATGTATCCATGATCAAGTTGACCCACAACAGCTGGACTGCGCTGAGGACAGAGTCTTCGCTGCTGCTGGCGACAGCTGAGACAAAAGTGAGAACGACGGCGGTAATATTGACCGTGATCTGGAATTGAAGGAACTTCTTCACAGCATCACTGACGGTACGACCCCAAGCCATGGCTTTGACAATAGATGCGAAATTATCGTCCATCAAAATGATGTCAGATGCCTCCTTGGCAACTTCTGTACCGGTAACACCCATAGCGAAACCAACATCGGCGTTCTTCAGGGCTTGGGCATCGTTGGTTCCGTCACCAGTCACTGCGACAGTCTCTCCGAGCTTCTTCAGCTGGTTCACAAGAATCTTCTTGTCGTCGGGACTTGATCGGGCAATGACTTGAAGTCTGGGAATGATTTGGTTCATTTGTCGCGAGCTCATCTTGCGGAACTGGGGGCCCTCAATAGCGATACCACCGGGAGTATAGATACCACACTCCTCGGCGATGGCCTTGGCAGTCATAAGGTTATCACCAGTTACCATGCGTACGAAGACACCAGCTCGTTGACAAGTGTGCACGGCCTCTGCGACACCTTGACGGACAGGGTCCTGAATACCAAAGATACCGAGGATAGACATGTCTTTGAAGATATCCTCAAAGTTGACCGTGTCTCGGGATCCCGAGGTTGACACTCCACGAGGGGGCCATTGATCGAAGTCACGGTAAACAAGTGCAATGCATCGCAAGGAGCGTGAAGCATAGTTGACGATGATGTTATCCAGGCTAGCGCGGTTCTCGTCTGACAAGGGAGCTTCTTCGAGGGCGGCTGTGGGGTCACGAACGATCTGTGAAGACTTCTTCATCAAGATCTCCGCGGCACCTTTGACCAGCATCCTGAACTTTCCGTTTTCAAGCTCGACCACAACGGCCATGCATTTGCGGGCAGAGTCAAAAGGATACATCTGCGCAAGCTTTGCATTGGCTCTCTCTTCACTGGGCGGACCCATTCCAAGGTGTTCACGCGCAAACGACATGAGAGCAGTCTCTGTTTTCGAGCCGATGAAGGTCTTGACTCCGTCCTGCTCACCTTCAAAGGCGGTAGAGTTAAGAGTGATCGACTTGAGCAGAAGATCCTTGATTGATGGCGAGAGGGTAGATACGAATTCCGATGCAGAAACATCTCCAGACTGATCAGCCGCAGGTCCCTTGTCTCCAAATCGCGATGTAGTTCCCAGAGTAGCAGCAACAGCACTCATTTTATTCTCAGTGAGTGTACCCGTCTTGTCGGAGCAAATAGTTGTTGCATTACCCATTGTTTCACAGGCCTTTAGGAAGCGAACGAGATTGTTGTCTTTGATCATCCTTGTCGTAGCAAATGCTAGAGCAAGTGTTACTGCCAGTGGTAGACCTTCAGGTACCGCTACAACGACGATGGTAACAGCCACGATGAAGATCTGCAGGAATGCTTGGCCCTTGGCATCTGCGCCACCCTCGATCGACTTCAGTCGTACAAGGAACTTGATGAAAAGGACGACAAACAGAAGTAGACCAGAGGCAAGACCCAGTTTGGCGATATACTCGGCGAGCTTGTTCAGCTTGGTTTGCAAAGGAGTGGTTTCGCCTTCTTCCTGGAGAGACATCATGGTTCGGCCGTGAGTGGAGTGCACACCAGTGGCAGTGACCAAGAATGTGCCAACACCTTCGGATACCTTGGCGCCAGAAACAATGAACGGGTCCATCTTCTTGAGATCTTGATGCTGTTCGATAGCTCGATAGACGTCGTCACCGGGAGTCTTCCGAAGAAGATCAGATTCGCCAGTTGCCGAGGACTCATCGCATTTAATACCGTGACCATCAATTAGAATACCATCGACGGGGACCAAATCTCCTGGTTCCATGAACATCACATCGCCAACGAGGATGTCATGAATCGATATCTCCACGGTTTTACCCGATCGCATAACCTTGATCAGTCGATTCTCCTTCTTCTTGTTGAGCTTTGCGAATTGACGTTCTTTTTGCCAATCATTTGAGGCGCCGACTGTCACGACAATAATGATGGCGATAAGAATAGCGAGACCTTCCACCCACTCCACACCCGGCTCGTCTGGATCTGCTGGATGTAGAGACTGTGGTATTCCAACGGCGAGAGAGACAATAGCAGCGATCGTCAGCAGGATCAGCACTTTATCGTTGAAAGCAATCCAGGCCAGTTCCCATATAGTTTTCAACTTTCTCTCCGGTAGCTTGTTATTTCCATAAACTCGCCTCCGATCTGAAAACCCTTCATTCGCATCGATATCAGTCTTGGGGTCTACGGGCGATGTAGTTTCCGGTGGCGGTCCTGTTGGAGAAGCTGTTTTGGGCAATGAACCCGAGCCAACAACATCTTCAAACGATACCGCCCCATCTAGCGCGGCCTCATCTGTGCTCAGACCACTCTGGATATCAGTTCGCAGCCCCTTTTCAAGGCCTCGTAGTCCTCCCAGTGCGCGAAACGCGGAAAAGCTCTTAGGATTGAGGAGCTTATTCAGCTGCCCAGGAGAGAAGGCGAACCGATTATTTTCGACTTCAAACTCAGCCTCCCGGCCAGGGTCTGGAGTCAGTGGATCTTCTTCATCGATATTGGTGTATTTCGTCAATTCAGATTGAGAGCGCGAGTGGTGAGACTGGCTGGGGACGTAGGTATCGCCGCCATAGATACTGGAATCCTGGTTGGTGTCTTCGGATTCCAGGGAATTGCCTCGTGAGCGTGTGCCGGGGACAGAAAGAAAATTGGAATGTGACTCGGCTTGTTTGATCTTTGGGGATGAGATATTGTGAGGCGATGTGGGTCGGTTTTCATGATCTCGATCTCGAATTTCGGAAGAAGCATTGGAACGAATTGATGCGATGGACCTTCGATCGGTAGGAGACACAGCACCATCGTATCCAGCCGATCTGGCACTGGGGGGCGATTCTCCAGTATTATTATTATAATTAAGATTAAAATTATCTGACGATGATTGCTCAGGACCTGAAAGGACCTGAACAGGCGGCTGGTCAGAATTTGGTGAGTTCACGGCGGAAGTATCGATAGTAATGGTAGGAGCCCGTTCTCTCCGCAACGGGGTCGTTGGGGTCTGAACAAGCTCGTCGTCCTCTCGTTTATCTGACATGATCAAGGATCAAAATGTAACCGAACGCGGTTTCACGCGAGCGATTAATTCAGAGCCACCGGTGTTTGCATTGATGGGGGGAGGAGGAAGATAGAGGACTGTCCGGGGGGGGTTGATGTCGATACGGTCGAATCAGGATCGCAAGTGCAGGGAGTTTTGTGCCCGACGATTATCCCATAGGGTGACTGAGTTGTTTTTCGACAAGAGGAGGGATGTGAAGGAGTGTAAGAGCAGTTCAAGGAGCGAGAATCAATCGTACATGCAACCAGGCGCGCCACTCAGATCGCAAGATTGACAGCAGACCAGACCCCCTTTGCAAGTGCAGATCCACTCCGGTCTCGATTGTTTTTCCCTTTCGTTGTATGGAACCCGCTTGGGGTACGGTTCCACCCTGCACAGCCCCAGAGGGTGGGTATTGCGGTGTTGCACTTCTCGACTTGTCACTCACGACGTGGCCTGAGAGGAGACCGGGGCTTATTGTGGTGTATTAGACTTGGAAAAGGGTTCTCAAATTTACAAGAGTGAAAATTGGGTGGCACCCCTTTCTCACGGTCTCTTTGTCTCTCCACCTTGTACTCCGACGATGATGTGGCAAAGGGCAGCAAGTAACGAGGCCAGTTGTTTCGCGGCTTTGAATTCCTCAATGTTTGCACTGCCTCGCGTGCCAAGCCGCGCCCGGGTCTCCGGAGGCCAAAAGGGAGGCGAATAGGGGCCGAGCAATAGAAGACAAATTATTTGGCGCGCGCGCGCTGGACCGTTGGGTGGAGATGACGTCTCCAATACTTTATGTGCGGCGGCTGGTACCATTGAATGTTAGCTTGACTTGTGTAAGTGCTATAGCTTTGGTGGTGTAATTGTGGTGCTGGTGGTGGCCATACTCATACACTGGCGGTACCAACGAGATATACCCCAAGTAGGGCAGCTGTGCTTGGACTTGGGCCTCAAAAATGGACAATCTAGGATATTCCCTGTTCAAACAGTCTGAGCTTTGTCAATTTTCTGGATGTTTTGTGTTTGAGAATGAGGGGGAGTGACGGGAGGAGGAAGAGTGAAAGCAGGGAAGTCGATGACATCTTGACTCTACTACACAACCACAGCACTGGCAATGTGCATGTACATACACTCAATACTCAATACTCAATACTATTCAATATTCAGTCAAACTTGATGCATAGAACCTGCAAACATATTGGCACATGAAATCCAACTTGCAGCAAGCCTCCTAGTAGTGCACTCCTATAGTAACTTGGATATTGGACGCGTTTGCCTGCAGCTACTTTAGTCTCATCACACATCCAAGTGGCTTTGCAGTCACTTTGTACATAACCCCGCGGAGAATATAGTATCTACTAGCATCTCTTGGCTTGGGCATTAACTAAATTGTCTCCTGCATCGTCACGAACGAATAAGAGCTCCTCAAGTCCCCGTTGGTGCAGAAGAAGCCTTTCCCGATGCATAAAGTTCCGTAATAACTATACCTCGCCTAGCCCTCCTTGTACTTCTACTATCACTACTAGATCCTTCTTGGTATATCAACTTCAAGAATTTTAATACATCTTAGACTACACTACTCCGTACTACTAGTACTATTCTATTCTGTCGCGATCTTAAGTTAAGCATCTTGATCAGATAACTGCCCCATAGTAGTATACTGCGGGTCTGTACTAACCAGAAACTTGAACTTGGGCTTACTCTGTGTATCTACAACTCGAAGGCGTATTCTAGTAGCACACTAGTAACACGCCTCCTCTTGTGAGATTTATCATCGCCAGTCACAGCAGATGGCTCTGTAATCGAAATTTGTTATGGTGACACTCGTACTAACTAGAGGATTATTGGTACTATATAGACTGCGCCGTGGACAGCATCCAGCAGACTCCCACTCCGACTTCCAACCTTCAAGGAATCACTGCAAACGAACTACTACGCTCCACACTGCACTACACTCCAGCTCCAGACCAGTACTACCACTAACTCTCGCCATGACTGACCCCATCAAAGAATACGGCTTCACAGCCGTCCCTGCCTCAGCCTCCACCTTACTCACCTCCACCCCCGCTTATCCCAAACCAACTGCAGCACCCATCGCCATCCCGGTCTCGGAGACCCCCATCCCAACAACAGCCCTTGCCAAGCGCATCAACGAATACGCTCGCACTCATCTTCCGGAACCCACATACAACCATTCTCTCCGCGTCTATCATTTCGGCCTAGCAATCAAAAAATACCGCTTCGCCTCCGAGTCCGAGTCCTACTCCGACTGGGACTTCACCGATGAGACATATTTCCTCGCATGCGTGCTTCATGATATCGGTACCACGGACGAGAATCTGTCACAGACCCGCTTAAGCTTCGAGTTCTACGGCGGGTTCCTGGCACTCGAGATCCTGCAACGGGGTGGGTCTGAGTTTGAGTCTGAGCCTACGTCTACGTCTACAGCTACGTCGACGCGAGAACAAGCGGAGAGCGTGGCGGAGGCGATCATCCGTCATCAAGACCTCTGCTCTGTTGGTAAAATTACCGCGGTGGGACAATTGTTGCAGCTTGCGACGATCTTCGGTATGTGTCGGATGCTTAGAATTCAAAGTTGTTTTATACATATCCCCCTTTGGAACAATTTATGTCTTTTTTTTTTTTTTTGATCTTCCCCTTGGGCGTTATACTTTTTACTCGAACCATACACATGTATACGGAGTATACGGAGCACAGGGCATGGGAATGACGTTACTTTCCCTTGAACTCACTCCGGGGTCATGACGATGATACATCCGATCACGATGGACCGGAAAACTCGAAGAGAAGGGATTTGGGAGAGAACTCGAATCACTGGCACCGATTGACCGACTTTCCCGCGATCAGCATTGATCCGTTCTGCATCGAATTTAAACTTTTTCCCTTCCCTTCTACCCCCATTTTTCCCTTGACATGGGTGGAGAAATCAAAAAAAGTTGATATTGGATTTTGAGTACATCCGTACTCCGTTTGGTTACCCTCACTAACTTGACTTCGCGCCCTTTGCGTCACAGATAACACCGGTGCGTACGCCGATCTGGTCCACCCGGCCACTATCCAGGACGTTTGTGCGCATTTTCCGCGCTACCAATGGAGTCAGTGCTTTGCGTCGACGATTCATCGCGAAAATGGACTGAAACCTTGGGCTCATACGACGACGCTAGGTGAGGAGGAATTCCCGGCTAAGGTTTTGGGAAATAAGCTCATGGAACCATATGAGTGAGAATAAGAGGAGTAAGGGCTTTGAAGGTTGGTTTCCGTTTCCCGGGTGACAAGATATGACAAGAGATGGCAATGGCAGCTTGAACCAAGGGGGTTAAGTTTTCGTTATTGTTTTATTTCATTTGATGCCTTTTCGGTTTGTCGGACTTGATGATTTATGATTTATGCAAAGACCACACGTGCTGATCATGGAAAATGTGATGGTCCAATCTACTGTGTACGCCGGACTCCGGACTTCCTACTACATGCCAGTGCTGTGGTCATGAGTTTCTTCTCAAAGTTGATGTGGATGTGAAACTAGGGGGTGCACTAATAATTGAGAACTGCAGAATGATTGTCATTGATTATCAAAGAGAAAAAAAAGAGGTGCAAGGATTTTTGTGTTTTCCAGTGCAGGTTCTTCCGTGCATTGTACTGTAGATCCTTCGTTCACAGCCATCATCAAATTCTCAAACTCTCTCGAATAAAGTAAAAAAGTAAAAAAAAAAAAACAAAAAATTTCGCCGCTCAACACCCAGATGTTCCTTAGTAGTTTCCATATTCCATGTGGTTTGTATCTCTGTATCGCATTTCCTTGTCTCCCTGCCTCCCCCGCATGCTAATGTACATGATCCGATCCCGCAATTTTTGCACAGCCTCACAGTATTTTATCACTCTCACTTGAGCTGCTGCAACATGCCAGCATCATCACCGTCGGGAGCACTAACCCTCCAAACACCCAATGTCTGCCCACTTTCGCCAACAGTGTCGTGTTTCGGGTCGGTCATGACCATGGCTTTCCCTGCCAAGGCCAAGACATCCATTAGTTCCGCCATGCGCTGCGCCTCAGTGAAGCTGCGCGTCAAGTGCGGGATTTTCGCGACCAGTGTAGCCACAACCATGCACTGGGTAAGTAATTCGGACTGTTCAAGGATGTTGCTGGCGTAGTACAATGAGTTGTGGTAGTCCAGAATCAATTCGGGAAGATACGTGCGACGGATGTGTGCATAATCTTGTTCTTCCTCGGCTGTGTAATGACACCATTAGTTTCTTTTTCTTTTGTTTGTGGGGGGTTTTTTTTGTTTTGTTTTTCAGGTAGAAACGTATAAACGCCCAAGGGGGGAACACTTACAGTTCTCGGCCATACCGGGCCATTCGGGTACCTCTACTATCTGACCGACACTTTGCTCCATGTAATTGAGATGGTCTGCTAATTCGGTGAATAGGTCCTTGACTGTGCCCGAGTCTCGTCGACGTTTGGTTCTATGATTGACATGTTAGTTTAGATGTAACAAAAAGGGCAAATAGAAATGTGAATCCCTTACCTTGAAATCTGATCGTAGAGAATGGCGAAGTTCTCCAAACTGTCAAAACCAAGAGCAAGACTCTCAAAGTTCAACATGAGAGCGCATTGTTGGTTGGCATTGACGCTGTTGTTGACTGATAGCCCATTGCTACCAGACAAGCTGCGTCGATGAGCACCGTTCTTCCTGGACTTGCTTGGGCTTGTCGGCGCAGTCTTTTCCGGGACAATTTGATTCGCCTCATGAGGGATATCGGGGAATTCAAGGATGTCAAATCCAAACGCCTCTTGGGAGATCTCGGACAATGGCATGCGGTGGCTAAGCTCGCGAGCAGCTGACAGTTTGCCAGCGACAAAGAACTTGCGGTAGAGCCATCCTCCAAGCTTGCAGATCTTGGGCCATTGGCCGCCCACGTAGCGAAGCCATTCAAGGCTTCGAATCATGTTCTCATCCTCATCCGCGATAGATGTTCCGATCATATCTTTCTTTGGTGGAACGAGCACCCGCGAGCCATCTGGCCGGCGTACCACTCTAGAGTAGCCGGTCAGGCCGCGAGAATGCTCGATCGAGGAGACACCGGTGCTCAGCCAAGACCATTGCACGCCAAGGACAGAGTTGATGTCAATGCCGTGCTTGTGGGAAAGGCGAACCTGTTCTTTCCTCTGCTTCGGGTTCACAATATCAATCAGGATCTTCGAGAAGACTTCATGACACATTTCCGTGGGCAAAAGAGATGCATATACGGGGATAAGTTCGAAAAGCCCCCTGGCTTCTAGATTGGAGATTAATCCAGTCATCACAATAGACGCGGACTTGATAGTCTCTGGGCGAGAATAACCGATAGTCCGTGCAACAAGATAAACATGAGTCACGATTCTAATGGACTCCTCGTCCTCAGCAGCAATCAGGTAGGCATCATCAACATGGGAGTGTGGGATCTTTGGAATGATAGATGCTGCACCGTGTTGCCTGGTGCCAACTTGAGAGACTGCCTGTGCCAAATGGGAGAAATATGAATCGTAGCCTTTGCTGAGAATCGCTGCTTGAAGATTGCGGAAAGGATTTCGGGCCTCGCCACCGACTTTCTCGTGACCTCGCAAGTATTGGAAGAATTTCTCCAGATCAGCATGTCCAGGCGTTTCGGGAGTGAAAGCAACCGCTGTGTTTGGCGAATGGCTGAGTTTGCGCTGGAACTGCTTGCAAAAGCCTTGGTAGCGCAAGAGAACGATGCGATTGAAGTACACGTAAAGGCAGTCATCCCAAGTGTTGCACACTCCGACAACCGAGTCACTATCACCGCACAGCAAACCATAGACCGCACGCTCATATGGCTCGACTTTTTTGTTTTTAGCCAAAGCAGAGCATGCAGAGCGCCAAGAATCTTGTGCACGGCTGCTCATCATGCGTGTCGTCCCATCGTCAACGGGAGTGCGAGTTTTCGGAGCATTCGCGTCAACACTCGATCCGCAAAGACTAACGGCTCTCCAGTTCTCAAGGCGACTTTGAGCCCATTCACGGATATGAGTCCAGTTTTCGCCCTGTCGAAGCATTTTCCAGCAGGTCATCCATGTAGATCGCTCATAGGACTCATCCTGTGCTTGCAAGCTGTGTTCTTGTCGAAGAAGCGCGTCAGGATCCAGTTGTGTCACGAGAAGCTTTTGATCGTCGGTCTTTAGCATTGCGTGCGCCGTATCATGGGGTTCCAACGGTTGGGGCCAAGCGCGCAGTCGCTTGTGTCCCTTGATAGCTTCTTTGGTAAAAAGCCATCCATGAGACCATAAGCCCTCACCTCGTTCCGCTTGTGCCTCCATATCGGCGATCAGATCGTCGAGCTCATCGGTATCCGCCTTCGAGGTTTCCTCTAACCATCTCATAGCCACGACGCATTCGAGGGCATACTGATCAGCGTTCAGGAATTGCTCCCAAATTTCGCGATCAGATGAGTAGCGGTGGAGGTTTTGGAAAGCCATTTGGCGCCCTTCTTTGAAGCTGGCTCGACTCGCCGGATCGTCGATACTAATAAGGTTCAATAAGAGGCGCCATGTGTTGAGCTCCAGCTGCAAGCGTCGCAAATCATCCTCTACCTTAGGATCGTCTGTCCCACTTGAGCGGAAAGTCTTCGCGCGTTTGAGCTTTTGCTGTGTCTCGGTTTCATGGATTGCATTTCTCGTGAGCTTTTGGTATTTGTCGACCAAGTCGTACGCGGCCTGGATATTCTCGAATTCATCGGAGGAGTTTTTCTGCTTGAATTGATCGAGTTCCTTGGCGAATGCCTCGATTTGCTTGGTGACGCGGTCGGCGGTACGGCGAAGGGGGTCGAATGCTTCTTGCGCGCCGGCAGCGGTAAACAACTGAGGTGAACCTGAAAATTGATGAGCCATTGTAGGGCGTTGCGAAGAATCGCTCCACGAACCGTTCATCTTGTTAGATACGCCAATCACACTCTTGAGGCTTGGCTCCAGTACAGGGAAGGCGGATCCAGTGTCCGCAGTTCCATTGCCATTGAAGCGATCCACCCGGTCCATGTCTTCATCTTCATCTTCATCATCTCCGGTCTCCTCCTCTCCAGTCTCCTCGTCGTCGACCACTTCTTCATCTTCGTAGACTCCTTCGTCTTCCATAGACTCATCTTGATCGTCCTCGTCAATGCTGATGATTTCGGGTTCTTTCGCAGCCTGCGGAAATGCATGTTAGAGGTTAAGACGAGGTGAAAGCATGAGAGTAAAAGTAATGCACGAACCTGTGATCGCAGAGTCGGACCACCTGTAGCCGCAGTTCTCGCGGACCTAGTAAGCGGCGCCATGGCGAACAGAGAGCTCAGAGCTTCTAGGTGTAGAAAGAGATGGATGAGGGAAGGGAAATGATGTTTGTCTCTTTTGATTTTGGGCGCGCGTTGGTCACTTGTCCCAAAGAGGCTAGTGCGGTCGGCACGGGACTGCCCTATTTAAAGGCGTCAACCGACCACAAACTTTTCTTTCTCTTCAACAAATGTCATATAGGCTTTCATTAGAGTCTCGGAACGGAAGTTTTCAATATTCGTTCAGGCCCATGAGGTCTCTCTGCGTGCTCAAGATTGTCTTAGAGCGACCACAGTCCCTCAACTAGTCTCGTTCTCTCTCACATGGGAGCTTAGTCTGCAAAGGGGCTGTGACATGCCATTTGAAGAATTCTCAAATTATTTCAATTGCTATTTACAAAGCTCTTAACTTCCACCTCGCCAAGCTTCCCAAGGTCTATAGCTACTATTTCTGGCTTTGACCCTCTGCTGCTTGAGCACGCTGCTTCATTTTCAGCCGCAGCAATTGAGCTTTAGGACAGCTCACGACCGATGCCTGGTCCCCATTCTGTTGATAGAAAGCATTACAACATTCGTAGAGGGCATCGATCTGCGCCTGGCATTTCTCCTCTTTGTAAGAATTTTTGGTCAAACAATCTGATCTCGATTAGTTTGCGGTCCCAGGAATCTAAATGAAGAGGTTAAACCTCCAGGACGGGGGGAAGTAGGCTACCTTGAATTGCGCACTGCGTGATGAAAGATCAGCAACCAGCTCTGAAAAGGCTGTGAGAGGGCATATTAAACACATACGGCGCGTGGGTGACAAGGCGTCTCGTGGGACAAATCTTGCTTGAGATTCCCCTGAACCAGTTGAAAAATCAATATTTGGTAAAGACACTTGAGCTTTGTGAGACTGTAGCTCTCTTACCATGCTGTTTCAATATTTGTTTGTAAATGGATGATATTTTCTCTTTCAACCTCAGTTTTTCAAGTTGTCATTGTAAAGACTCTTAGACAAGCATCAGAATCGCATAGAAATGGCTGTGACGCAAAATCTATTCTCCGCCTTCCTATTTTGGCTCTAGAGTCGCCGCCGATATTCTGCCATCGATAACTGCACTCACCTCTCCTTCACCTCTCCCACCTTCCTCCTCTCTTCGTTTTGGTACGTCTCTTTCCCTCACAGTCCATTCCGGTTAGTTTGACATCTCAGAAACATAATTGTGTCATAAATAGCGCAACTTCTAACCTTTTTCTTTTAGCATCTAAAATCAACCATCCCTCTCACACCACATCCGATCCTTTCGAGCCGTGTAAGCGCCCCGCGATTCACCTTGCAGCTTCTCTTTCTAAACAAGTAGCGTCTTGACAGTTCTCTTGTGTCCTCAACAAAATGTCTGCCGAAGAAGGCTCTGCCGCTCCCGTTGAGCATCTCAACATCAAGGTCACCGATAACAACAATGAGGTCTTCTTCAAGATCAAGCGCTCAACACAGCTGAAGAAGTTGATGGACGCCTTCTGTGAGCGTCAAGGGAAGCAGGTGTCAACTGTGCGCTTCCTATTCGACGGTACTCGCGTGCGACCTGAAGATACCCCCGATACCGTATGTGACCACATCCCTCCCTACCTCTCTACAACGAGTCGAGAAGATGTTAGATGTTATACGGTTCTATTAACTAACATGTTATATTCCAGCTCGATATGGCCGATGGTGACACTCTGGAGGTTCACCAAGAACAGATTGGAGGCTAGATCTAAGCTTACTTCTGTGTCTGGCTAAGGTGTATTAGGCGGTAGGCATGGCGCTGGAATATCTACCGGGACGAGTTTACATCTTTGTTTTTCTTTTTTTACGATTAAACGAATACTGAAATGGACGGGGTGGTCATGACATATCCCAAAGATGGTATTGAGTTCTGAAAATGATAGAAATCTTTTACCTCTTGAAAAAAAAAATTCCCCTCCCGCCATAAGGCGATTGTCGCTGTTAAAAGCAGCGACTAATAGATAATCCAGCTATTTCCACAAATATTAAGCGTATGGACATTTAAGACTCGAAACACCCGGGGCCAGTTATCCTCGTTGACAAAAGCATGAGAGAGAGAGAGAGAGGGAGGGAGGGAGGGAGGGAGGAAGTAAATGCGCAAAGGGTTAAGTAAGAGAAAACCAGAGCCAAAGCGAAACACGCATATGC